>JAPYZL010100721.1:0-19832 GCA_030522825.1 Platygaster orseoliae
CAGCTGAAACTTTGCATAAAATTTTCTTTTTATACCTTGAACAATTTTAGGGGCGGGAATGAAAACAATTCCGAGGTCGCCAAAATAAGGGACACCCTATTGTAACAGTAACTATTGCAATAATTCCATTACCAATTAGGAATTGCCTTGGCATTAGCGACAACTTTCTTCCCTTTCGCCTCGAGTCATCACGACTTGCGAAAAAAAGCTCCCGAAACCGATTATTTTTGTAACATGAGAGCGAACGAACGTTCTAGGGCGTTGGAAAAACATTTAGTCACGCTCCGGCGCGAAAAACGTCGCATAAATAATCCGTCGTCGCGAGGGGATCCCTCACTCTCAGCGAGAGTGATTTTTTTTTTCGACGATGGCTCTACGTAAAGTCCGGTGTCCCCTAATCATGCCCACTTTTTTCTTTGTTGTCCTTCGAGCCCTTGGTCCTACGGTCAGATATCTCATTTCCATAGTGCTCCGGGAAGGATCAGGACGCATATATGCATACATATATCCGCATTTCGGCCGATAAATTCACGAGGAAGCGTTCCGCCTTTCTCACCAATATTTTCGTGACGTAACAACGTAACGGTTTGTTTCGGAAATCCACACTGAAAAACCGATTCGGTCTGCTCAAACAAATATTTGGTATACTTATATACATTTTTGGTTCAGACAAATAAATTTAATGAGACTCTTACAAATTTTATTTCAGTAATAAAAAATTCTTTTGTCTTATAACAAATTGGTTTTTCAGTCTGGGTTGCATCTGAAGTGGATGAACATATTTTGCATTACTAAAGAAATGATTATCATACGTAAAATAACAGAATAGTCTAATGGAGTTCGAACAAACATTACTTTTTTATTAAAAACCTTCAGTTATAATGGGTTTTTATTAATTTTAATTATAAAAATTATAAACTTATTCGATTTTCCAGTTATCAAAAATATACTTTACTTCACTATTTCAAATTTCCGGTCTTCGATGTGGGACCCTTTTCAAGAATTAAAATTATAGAACAAATACAACTTACATAGTTATTTAATCACAACAATTACTAACAAACAATAAAAAATTTTTTTTTCAGTATATAGAAAATGCGTCAACTTAGTATCGACAAACAAATAGAATAATAAGATTGGAAAATAGAACTGTAGCAGATAAAATCTCATCACTTAGCTTTCCTCAATTTAACAAACAAATGCTAAGTTTTATATTAGAATCTGTTTGATAATTGATACGCGTGATTTGTTGAGTCAATTAATTTCCTATGTCTATTTTTTTTAATTTTTAATGTTTTATTTATCAATGTAAAAAGTAGATTTGAATGCCTGGTGTAGTTCGATATAAGTATAATTTCATTTTTGAGAATTGTGGCATAATAAAGGAAATAAATTAAAAACATATTTAAAAAAAATATAGTAATTATGATAGAAAATCTTGCACTTTGGAATCAGTCTGAAATATTGTACTTCTTCCTAGCTCTTCTTCTAATCTTCCTATAATCATAAAATATTGAAAACAGTAGATATAATGTTCTCGTAAAAACTTCCAGATTAATTTTGTTTCATATCACATTTCTACTGTATTTTGTGCAATATTATTTAATTAATTACTACTACTTCATGTTTTTAAAAAAGTCATTTAGTTTTGATAGTATTAAAATATGAGTTGTTTTTTTTTTTGATATGTTCTCTAGATTTCAGTAAATATAAAGTTTAAGATTTTTTATTATTTTTATTATTACCTAACATAATTGATAATTTTATGCATTTTTATGTGTTCAAATCAATAATGCTTCATCGTCGTTGCTTTTATTTGGTTTTTCATGAAATAATAACTCATTCCACTTCGTTCATCGATAAGCAAATCGCAAAAATGAAATTGAATCTCAAATACAGAAGAACTTAAGAATCTTTACAATAAAAATTTTATCTTTTGACAATTTTTTCAGTAATTTTTTGCAACGATTTGACAGTTATGAATCACCTAAACAACACTTACGTAACTTCATGAAAATAAAAATGAAACAAAAATCATTCCATTATGTAATATTACGTAATCTGTACAATAAATTGACACGAAACCAAACCAATAAAATAACTGTAAATGCAACATTCATACAATTTCTATTACTGCGAAAGAATAAAATGTACTCATGATTTTCCGATAATGTGTTATTCAACGGGACCTTTTCCATGTTCAAAGTTTCATTTCACGGCGCGCTCTAGCGAAGCGACCCTCGTGAAAAATGAAAAGCCGTCGCCCTCCATACGAAAAAACTCGTTACGCCCAACTTTTTCTTTTCATTATTCGTACTTGCGAGAACGGCGTTCGTAAAATGCTCTGACGTTTCGAAGATTTCGTTAGCTGAGTGACGTTTTTGCCAATGGTGCGTTCGAGAACAGAGTGTTTTGCAGACGTTGGTTGAAAAGGGAAACGTAGAAAAAAACAAGTGAAATGAATTAGTTTGAAATGAACTTTTAAAAAAAAATTCTTCTATATAAAATTCGATTATTCACTGCAATAAGTATCAATATGACAGAATTAAATGTCTCATTCTGACCAATCTTCGTCAGAATCAGGATCAAATCAAATTTTATTTATTCTACCGAAGCACTTGTAAACAAACAAACCAAAGTATCTGCGAAAACAAAAACAAAAGACCCCTTCCTAAAACGTAGGAAAGAACGCGTCGCTTTTAAGGACGCATAAATATTAATAAAGCCTGCTCGTAAATTCCGCGACGCTCGTAAAAATCACGGATCGTCATGTACGCAGATTTGTCGGTCGAATTGCTTTTACGGTTTTCCCCGTGGTGTCAAAGGGCCATGGCTTCCTGTCGTGTATCTTTTTTATTCCTCGATTTAATTATCCTGGCTTTACTGCCCGGCCTAGACCAGCCCCGAAAAGAAGCATAAATCCACGACGCGACTATGTATTTACTCTTCTATTTCCCACAAATGAAACACACCGGTTTACGAAACTGGACAACGTGAAATTTCGCATCAGAATGCAAAACTAGTAAGAATAGTAGGTTAGACGACAGGTGGTGAAACCTTTTAAACACAACTTAAAAAGAAGTTTGCCTATTTCTGATAAATATTCAAAATTCAATAAAAAATATACAATAGTTGCCTAAATCAGGTCCTTTTCAAGATCCTTCATTAAATTTCCTTCCCCCGATTCCTCAATTTTCCTTTATTTTATTCATTTCAATCCTTGAAATCAGGTATACTCAAACGCGCATTTGTAGTAGACTAAAATTGAGTCACTTTTAAAATAAAACATGAATTCTTGCAATTTTCTCAAGAATAATTCGTGTGATTGTTGAATTACAAATAATTTCATTGAAGTTAATTTTAATGAAATTAATAAATAATGACATTTCTGTGCCTGATGTTCATGTAACTTGGTCTTGAGGTTCTAGAGTTATATTTATTCTCAATTTTCTTTGAAGCATTAAGATGTATAATTAGTTATTTAAATCGTCAACATTTGTAATTTTGATAAATTACAAGATTTCTGTTAATTATTCGGAATTCGATAAAAACGATACAACAATTGCCTAAAACTATTAGCGGAAATATTTTTTTTCCCAACAGTTCTTCATGCATTCATGTATTTCAATTTCGCTCATTATCAATCATCGACTAATTTATTTTTCAAAAATACGAGAAATGGAGAACTGACTTATCTAAAATTAGTCATTTTTGTGAAATTCATACGTATGAACTATGATTTTTTATAAACTCTACACAAAAATAATGATAAATAAATATATCAAATTCACTATGTATTATAATTTTATGTATATGAAAAATATATCTTGTATGTGTTATATGATAAATATTTATGCGAAATGTCAAACATTACTCGAAAAAATTGGAATTATTGATCATCTGAAAAATCCTCCTTTTCACCGAATTTTCCTTTGAATGATTATTCACTTTTTTAAAATTTTCACATGATTGATAAAGTTTTATTGTTTGGCCAGGAAAAATTTATAGCATACCGTTAGGTCTATAATATATCTTTGGAATGTCAATAATATAAATTTACCATATAATATACTAAATATCACGAAGCAATAATATAGCAAAAAGAACCTCGAACATAACCAATGGTTTCATGTAAATTCTCAAAATTGAATGAAATTCAAAATTTTTTATTTCACTGACTCGGAAGTAAAACAATCTTCGCTTTGAGAAATTTTTTCTTCAACAGAACTTCAATTATAAATGTTTTACTGGTATAACGTAGAAAATGAGAATTTCAAAAATTGTTTCAACCTAGTGAAGAAAAAAGAAAAATTAAAATCTATAAAAATACTAGGAATATAAAAAATTTTGAATTGTGGAGTACCAAATTCTTGAAATCTACATAAAAATTCATGATAGAAAATACAAATTATAAAATCAAAAAGGAAAAATATTTCTCTAAAAAGCTCCTTTTGAAAATATTTCCTTTTTTTGCCCCTGATTAAAAATTAAAAGATTAAAAAATAATCTCAAAGAGTCCAAAAATCTTCACCGACTCGAAGAACTTCAACCAAGCTAGCTCCTAATCTTTGTTTGAAGTAATTAAGGGACCTCCTTCTTCGCTTTGAAATCAAATATAATACCAGCTCATTTCGTTTAATCCAAAAGGGGCAGAAAGGAGCATTTGTATAAAGTGTATATCAGGAGCATGGCTGTTTGGCAGCCGAAATAAATATCGGGATGATACCTTTTTGCTCGTTATTTTCACACTCCGTGGGGTCCCCCGCAAGTCAAGCCGCAGTAAAAAGAATCCATTGGGAGTACAAAACCTCGCCCCTGCGTAACGAGTAGCTCGGATTTTCGCGGCTGAATCTTTTCTTCTCCTCCCGCTTCCTATTCTTCGAGATATAAGAAAGGGATCAGACATCGACAAGGTTCGACACAAAAGTGACCATCCTTTGAGAAACGCGGCAAACTGCTGGCTTTGATTTTCCTTATCTGCGGTCCCGCACTTTTATCGTCCCATCACACTGCTGAATCCTGGGCGAGAAAGAGAAAAATTCTCGCCTTCCATGGAATGAAACCGAGGAAAATGGGCGGGAAAGATTCTTGCTGATGTGATCGAAGAGTTTTCTCTGAATAACCTCTCAAAAGCTCATTTCTCAGATTATTTTTAACGTATAATTCCATTTAGGGATTACATTCAGCGGAAGATAATTTAATTTATTTTTCACAACTCGAACATCGAAAACTCGATTTACGACGTCTGCCAAAGATGGCGTAACTGAGCGATTTCAGGTTGTTTCACTTACTCCACTCGACTTCATTTACCTCACTCATATGAGTGGAGAAAATGAAATTGAGTGGAGTAAACGAAACAACTGAAAGTCGCTCAGTTTAGCCATATTTTGACACTTTATTTTTTGTATACTAGAAAAACATTTTTCAAAAAATTCACGTTTTTTCTAGTTGAATTCGTTTGTCCAAACTGAAAATATTTTAGTCAAGAAAAATTTTGTTGGTAAAATAACGAGCAGAAATTTGTCCAAGCCAATCAAATTAGTTTTTCGGTATATTTTTTATACAGTTCTGGTCGGCTTTCTCTGAGAGAATTGTCAGCAAAACTGCAGATTCCAAAATCAACGGTGTCACATTAACTTTTTTTTATAAATTCGACCCCAGGAAACTTAGGGTTGAATCTTTGGTTTACCAAGATAGAACGTGACATAATATCCATTCGTGGCTCCTGACGAAAGACCTCCGAGAGCTCGCTAATGATGAGCTCCCCGTCGTAATTTGCAGGCCCCGAAAATTTCCTTCGACACAATGCGGGCGCGTTTTACCGCAATTTCGCTTTCGCAAGTGCTCCTTTCCCCCTTGATACTGCTGCGTAAGGACGAGAAGTCGAGAACCGGACACTTTTCCCAGATAACCCGACGTGGTTCGTGACGAGATCAAAAGAACTCGCGAGCGTCTCTTCTATTTGCGCGCCCTTCTGGCCACCCCCGGAGAATATTGACGACCACTTTAAAATCGTACCGATAATGAAATTGTGTCAGCGAGAAACCCCTTCGACGAAAATATAAAAGGGGGCAACAGGAAAAGTCGCGCAAATGGATGGACAAGCAAATAGACAGGAACGAGGAGCAGATGCGGCGTTTGACAATGTGACTGCGCGTGACAAATTTATAGGCGAGATTTAAAAGTTCCTTGGGGTGGCCCCGATCACGCCCCTCGTGGCAATTAACGCGACCCGATCGCGCGTAGCGGTACTTTTGCGAGTGATTTCGTGTGATTGAAGGTTGTTTTCCCGAGTCGAAATTTCGTCTTGAATTTCAATTTCTTTCAGTCAGTATTCGCAATTGGCAGGTGAAAACCATTGATTTTGGCTTTTTTCGCCTTCTAAGTTGCAAAATGATGTGAAATGCGTTTTTTGTATTTCACATTAATTTCATCTTCAAATCGTGTTCTCCAATTTAGTTATATATTAAATGTACACCTTTATAAATGTTGTAGCGCCGTTACAAAACAAGTTTGAGTTCAAGGTTGTATATTTAATTTATAATTAATTATTTTCAATAAGTTAAATTCACACACATAACTCCTTTTTATGTATATATTTCTCAGTTTTTTTTTTTCATTTCTTTTACTATGCAGCAAATTCGATTAAAAATTTTAATCTACAAATTTATGAATGAGAAACACTGAATTCAAACGATTATAAAAGAAATCATTATTTTTTAAACGAATTTAAAGGAAGACAGTCAAATGAATATTGTGTTACGAAATACGTAAAATTTTCAAAATTCCTTAATCTAAAATATCAGAATCCCAAAATTTTATCTGTAATTTTAAGTTTCTCATTATTTGCATAACTATTGTTAAACTATATAATTTTTTTTTAACTTTGATTTTGAAGAAAATTCAAATTAAAAAATCGCCAGAAAAAATTAATAGCATTGAAGATTAGAAACGATTGATTTGCAAATCGTCGATAGTGTTAAGGTGAATTTTTCATTGAACATTAATTCAATAATAACATAATTTTAATAATAAAACGAGGGTACTATAAAATTCTTTATTTCTTAGTTCGTTTCAAAATTGTATTGATAATTCCGACGATTTTAACCGATTTTCTATTTCAAATCTTGTTAGAGAAGACGAATGAAAATAAAAAAAGATGAAATCAATTTGGGCTTCAACTTCATTTCACTTGTAAAACCGAAAAAAAACCGCTAATAACTACATATTTTAAAATCAAAATGAACTTTAAAATACATGCAAAGAAGTTGAAATGAATACGAGCTTTCGACTCGGGTTGTGTTATATGCTACCGAAAAATTCCAGTATTTTCGAGCACGTTCACAGTCTGAAAAGTCAATCTTATCTTAAAATACAAAAAAGTTAAGGCATGATTTGGAATTTCAGTAGTATCTCAAATTTAGTCCGTATTGAAATTCATTTTCGAGCAAGCACGTCTTAAATCAAGAATGATTTTCTGCAATCATGATAAATCTTATAAATTTAAGACTTGGCCTCTCGGAAATAACTTTGACACAGACTAAATTTGCGGTAATATTTAAATTCCACGTAGTATTCTGATTTTTTTTGCATCTTAGAATTAAATTTCATTTTTAGAGTGTCAGAAAAGTGAACGAAAAGAACATTTTAAGAATATTTAGCTATTTTTCGTAGTATGACTTCCACTCCAAAAAATCAATTATATTTTAAGGCGAGGGGATCGCTGCTAAGGTGCGAGAAAGACGCAGAGAATAGATAACGCGTCAGAGGAAGGGAGACGCAAAGGTAAAAGTGAACCTCTTGCCTTAAGATGCTACAAAATTGAAGCACAATTTCAAATTCGAAAAACATCTTCAATATACACCATGTTCAAATTACTTTTCAAGCAAGCATGTCTTAAATCAAGAATAATTCTTTTAAATAATGATGAACAGAATAAAAATTCGATTTTTATTAATATTTATAGCAGTTATTTTAACATTTATCCTTCAACACTTCTTAGGTCTTAGAAGAATACCACGACTTTATTCTGATTACCCAGACTCATATTTATTATGAAATATATTATCTTCAGTTAGATCAATAACATCAATTTTGAGGAACAGAAAAGTTGTTTCCAAATTGAACAGCGAAATTTAAATAAATATTTGATTCACTTAAATAAAGTTTAGATAAACCAATTTTATTAGACTCTAACAATTTTGTTTCAATCGAAAAATTCACGTTTCTGCAAACTTGAATTTCTTTATCTGAACTGAAAATTCACTTTAGTACACCAAATTGGTTTTTTATTGTGAAGAGTGAAAGTTTCTTCAAATAAAATGCCACGAATTCTAAGATCCTTCGTTATGAATTTTATAAGATTTACGACCTCCCCCCTCCCCTTCATTCGAAAAAACCGTAAATCTGCGACTGTCATTCGATGGCCTGTGCCAGAACGTTACTCAATTTCCTCGACCGGGGTTTTCTTCGGAAACTTTTCCCACCGAAAGTGACCAATAAAAAAGCAATTTGCACGATATCCATCGACGTTTCGTCGTACGCCAGTCAGCTGGCGCGCAAAGAGTCTCGTCATATTAACATGGAAAAAAAAGTGTCACTCCTCGGTGTTTACGGGCACGTGTCGCGCTCCCTGTCATAGATTGCGCGCTTAGCCCGAGACATAAACGCAAGTGTAAACCCGCGCGAGTGCCCCGGGAGGGCGTAAAGTACGAGGCGCCAATTTCGTCGCGTCGTGTGACAGATGCCTTTTATTATAACCCTCTTTCGTCCTCCTTTATTAGCCACGTTCCATTTCCGTTTTTCGCTCCTCGCGCCACTCTTTTTTCTTTTTTTTTCGCCCCCTTTTGTCCGGCGTTTAAAGCCGGTGGCAAATCCGCATTAAGACGATAGCCGACGTAACCCGGAGGCGACTCGCGGCCGCAAATTAATCCGCAGAAAAATCCTCGTCTTTGACAGTGCCGACTTCGGTGGCCCCTCGGGGCTTAAGCAATGTCCCGACCTCCGATTCCGTGAACTTGGCCCTCGCCCGCGGCGTTATTTATTTATTTACGTCACATTCAATTACGCCAGGACCGCAAAGCGCTTACCGCCGGCGGACTCGCGATTCGCGACGCTATTTGCATGCAAATACCCGTCGCCGAAACGATGGCTCAGGAGAAACCTTGCTTTTTCATAGTCGATGGTTTCGCGTTAGGCGTGAATGGGGTGGTTGGCGATTGGGGAAATTCTGGAAATTGATAACAAAGGGGAATGTGGAAAGTAGTTGACAACTAGAGCGTTGAATTTGTTAAGGTAGACTGGATTAATTTTCAAGATTCATCACCATTGATTTTTATTATGTTATCTAAAATAAATCATTTCCTAAAAAAAGTGTTGTTACGGAGAAAAATTTTTCTTGCACTCTTAGTTAAAGGACCGGGAAAGACATTTCAGACCTTCACTGCAGCGTCCCTGAATCAATTTCAGGGTGAAAAATTGTGGCTATATCCTTGTAGGATTTTTCCCAGTCTTTTTTTTTACGCACCGGACGGAATTCATTTTTCCTCGTGGCTTTGTGTCCGCGATATCCAAAATGAAACCGGCAATATGGAGGCATTGACGGATTTAGCCTCGTTCTTCCGAATGGGTAGATTATGCGCGGCATAAATACGCAATTTACCCGCGCAACGATTTTCCTCGTCCTGACGGACGTAATCTCGAATCGAGCCCATTTTTCACCGGCAATTCATCCGGCGCTAATTTCCGTGATTGTGGCTTCTTCTGTTTTTGTTTCATGGGGGACGGCCAAGTTGCGTTATCTGGGATTTTGTGATTTGTGGAACGTCGGAACTTTGGATTAATACTGGAAAATTCTTTTGTTAATTCATTTCAAATGGCTGGATTATTTGAGATTCCGGGATTCACAGACAAAAAATCTTAAATTTATTAATGTCATGTAGTTTTTAACTTATTTGTAAGAGATTTTATCGAAATATTGTTTTTTTACTTGACATGTGCATTTCGGGAAATTTTTGCAAATTATTCTATCGTTTTAAAATATTTTTAAATATGTTTTTATTGTTTTTTATTTATTTTTAAAATAAAAAACTTTAAAAACTTTCAAATGTCAACACAAATTTTAAATCTATATTCATCATTTTTCCTCATAATAGCAATTAGATAATTGTTTCAGATTTAATGGTTAAATCACACATTTTTTACCAAACAGTGTCCAGCCATTGATTTTTTAATCGTTCCAACGAACATTTGCTAATTTGGAATAATTTGCACATCTTTCAGTCAAGTTTTGATACAAAACTGTTATGCCATTCAAAAAATCAATTTTTTTTTCTAAAGAAAACGTCTAAGAATGCCTTATATTCTATTAGGTGATGGAAGTTTACTACTTATATTCATAAAAAAAGTTTTATTTATTATTGTTATTGAATTTCTGTATTATTCCAAAAATGTTTCTCTATGTATTATGCATGGCAAGTTCTAATTTACAAATAATGCTTTTTTTAGACTGTCTAATATAAGTTGATTTCACAGAAAAAAAAATTAATAACTTAACTATTCTAGTTTGATATGTATGCGCGTAAATGATAATCAGTAAAATTTTCAAAATTTTTTAAATTCCTAATTGAATTTATCGAAATTATAATTTATTTGAATTCGAAATCTTTTTTGCTTCAGTTGAATCTTTAAAAACTGTTTTCGGCTCATTTATTTTTCAATTTTTTGCGGATCTGTGCAGTAAAAAACAAAGTTGATCGAAAATTCGTAGTTAAAAAATACTGAACAATAATGATATGAAGAAATTTCTTCACTTATATACTTTAATATGTAATAATGCAGTCAATATGGTCGGATTAGAGTCGGAAAATAGTCGAAACATTTTCACCAGAATTCATTCAGTTATGTTATCGGAGAATCGATCGAAATAGAGTTGCATACATAGGACATATGGTAACTGAGAGGGTTGGAATATTACGAAGTTCGAAAACCCATAGCATGGTTATACTCTGACACTATTCGTTGTGATGTAATATCGAAGTCCAGTATACTGCTTGAGCTAAAACTTGGGACGCATGAATAACTGAACATGTTGGAGCGGATGGATCATAAAACTTTTTTATTATGTTTTTGTCGAGTGCGAAACGTCGACACAGTTATTTCAAATGTTCCACTGTTCGCTGTGAGTTAGAAGGATTTTTTCTATTAAAAATAAATTATATCGAATTCATGCTATTCAAGACTTTTGATCTGAGATAAATGTTGCAAGACCAGAGTGAGAAAAGTTTGATTCATTTTGAGAATTTTAATAAAAATACAAGGAAGCAGATAACGATAAAGTATTAATAATTAAGGATCCTGGAGTAAAATTATTCAATTACTGCTTTCATAAATCTATCAATCTTGGATTTATTTTTCTCAAACTGGAAAAATTGGAATTAAAAATTATTATATTGATAATACGAATTATCAATATAAAAATAATATAATATATATATAATAAACAAAATTCATAATGCCAAAAAAATTCGTTCTGTCGTATTTTGTAAATAATAATTTCATCAATAAAAATTTCGTAAATTTGTAGGACTTACATGAAACTACTTTTAGTGTTCTCAACATTTTTGTAAGCACATTCATGATGATTTTCACTAATTTTCAGATATTTCTCTATTATAGTAAGTATTTTTCCTATTTCTCACGCATAATCATCATTTTTTTTCCATTTTTTCATTAACTAATCATCAGTTTCATGCAAAATTTCGGAAAGAGTTTAAGCCCCAAAAACCCCACTCTGTCTACGCACTTGATTTGAATATTAAAAACGACGGAAAACTCGAATCCACGAAGTTCTCAACCGAATAAAAAAACCAATTATCTGACAATAATGTGACCATTAGGTTCCTGTCCCCCGGAAACCATTACAGTCTCGCCTAAGGCTCCAAGCGTACGTGCCCGTGGGAGGTTTGTACACCGATTGTCAAGAATTTGCGCCTACGCGGGGACCAGGAAAGGTCGATTGTTGACCGAAAAAGTCGCCAATTTAAAAGGACCCCCGGCGCTTTTTTCTCTCTGCAGGACCGGGCCTGTGTTTAAATAAGCAATTACGTCGTTACGGGATGTTTACAACGAGATTATTGTCAGTAGCATCTTTTGCCCTCGATGCTTTCAAGGACACTGTAAGGAAGGGCAAGGGGGGAGGGGAATAAACGAGGGACGAGGTCCATAAAAAAATGGGGGGGGGGGGGTGATATTGCCATTATCAATTTTTATCCGAGAAAGAGGGTCGCGAGGAGAAAAAGTTGGCCGCCCGAGGGCGAAGTGTCGTCTTTCACAAACGAAAAACGCGCGAAACCAATTCACGATCAAAGCATTGTCGTGAGTGGTCCAATCGGTCCTCGTGGCTCAAAGGACTGAAAATTTCCGAAGACAAACTTTTCAACGTCGGGGAAGATTAAAAGAAAGTCGAGATTTCCCAAGGTGCACCGTCGATCTGTTGGTTTTCGCTTGATGGGACAGGCCAGTTTTGTCGTGTGTGACATCTTTTGATATGGATGATATCCTGGTTGAAAATTTCAGACTGGTTGACTTTGAGAGTCGGATTCTGCACTCATAGGTCACTAAGTGGTCTTTCAATGGATTTTGTTGAGTACTATGCGAATGTTTTGATGAGGTTCTTTGCTTGTACGAATTTTTGATTGTACTTTCAAGCTAGTTGTTAAATATTTTTATGAAAACGTACCTAAACATTGCGAGTTTCTTTTAAATGCGTCCGAGTTTTCAGATTTTTCTTTAAGCTAAAAAAAGGTTATTTAATTCCAGAGTCCTATTGAAATCAACACGATGAAAAAGGATTTTAACACAACTTGATAGAACGAATTTTTTTGCAGCAGTAGCTTATTTTGGTGTAGCTTTAATAAATCTTTTTTTTTTGTCAGAGCACAATCATTTTGCATAGAATTCCATTAAATGGTAATTGTGCTCAGGTAGCAAAAAAAATTTGTTGAGGCAACAGAAAAATAAGCTTTTGCTGCAAAAAAAATTTGTTTTGTCAATTTGTGTTCAAATAGCACGTCTTTTTGCTGATACAGCAAATCTTTTTTTTTCGTGAATGCCTTCTAGTTCGACACATTAGGTTTTTAGTCCTTGAGTTTTTTTTTTCTGAGTCCATGAAAAATTTTTGAAAATTGAAGGAGATACGTGAAGATTTACTCAAAAGAATCTGAAATGTTATGCATTCTTGTAACGATTCGATTTCATGATTATTTAGATAAAGTATGGAAATTTTATGTGACTATAGAAGATCCATGAAAACGTTAAAAAATTAATATGTTTTCGTTTGGAGAGGGCAAAGTCTGAATCGTTGTGCATCGAATTCTAGAGATTTATATGGAAATTCATAAAAATACTAGAAATCCTTTAAATGATATAAATCCTGCGAAAATATGTAAAACTCTGAAAGTAATAGAAATCTGTATAATGTTCTATCAAAGAATCAGTAATCGTACCGAATTTCATACATGCTAAAAATAAAAAATTTTCAAAAATAAATTTCTCTAAAAAATTTATGAAACTACCTAGAATTTATAAATTTTTCAATCTGTATAAAAATTCACGAAAACAAAAGATAATCCTTGAAATTCTGTAGATATTGGGAAAATACGAAAAATACCAGAATCACAAGAAATTTGCGAAGCACTAATATCTATGAACATACTGTAGTATGAAAAATCTTGTGAAATACCAAAAATTTCTCCAGCTTTTAGGCTCGCAGCATTATATGCTAATAATCTACAATGCAATCTGTTAAAATATCACGAATGTCTAAGCATACTAGAAAAAACAAGAAAATTTTGAAATGCTGCAAAATACGGAAAAGACTGAAAATAATAGAAAGAATTGAAATACTAGAATTCAAATCAGTTTGAAATCCTAATAGTTTTTCATCATAGAGCTTCCAATTCTCAAAATATACGTAATAATTTATAAAAATACCAAGAAATCTTCAAAACTGTAAAAAATACCAAAAAATACGAGAAATATTGAAAGTACTAGAAATCTATAAAATCCGAAATAGTTTTTGATACTGAAAATCGAATAAACCTCGAATTCTAGAGCATGAAATTTCAAAAACCGATGTAAAAATCTAAAATAATACTATACATCTAAAAGAAAATCAGAATATGCAAAAAAATTTCACACACAATAAAAAATTATTAACTATCCAACAAATTCCATAAGTCCACGAATAACTTTCAATGTAGACAAATACAATTTTCTCGAAGATAAAAAAAATGTACATTCGCTGCAGGTGTCAATACTTTGAAGACGTTTATTGCAAGATTGATGTATCGTTTGTACGATTCTCTTATGAAAAAAGAGGCTGTTTGTTCGAAGCTATCAGCGTGTTTCTTGTAGCGTTTGAAATTGGAAAGATCAAAGTCGTTCACGATCGCGATAGTGGTAGTGCGTAGGATGAGACAAAGAGGAATAAGAAAAGAAAGACAGTTCTCTTAACAAGTAGCCTCGCAGTGAGCTTGTTATCTTCTTTATAAAAGAGTATGTGCTCACACAAAACAGTTATTTTCGTGCCCGAGAGCTATTATCACTTTGACAAAGTTTTTCGTACCTACTGAAATCGACGATTGTTCATGCAAGAAAACTCAGTTTTTCACAATAGAATTTTTTCAATGTCTGGCATTAGTTTTACATCGGATTTGACAGTCAGATCAACAAATTTTCAACTCAGAAGTCGTGAAAATGTCAGTTCCATTGAATATTCAACAATCAACATTTCCCCTCTTTTCCCTGCACCCTCGGAACAGAGGAGGATAAAGCATTACGTGGCTGGATTAAGAAAGCATTTTCATTTGCGGAGTAATCTTCTCGATCGGACAGGGATCCGGTCAGATATAACGGGAAAATTTAAATTTCCCCAGAGTACTCGCCCGGCAAGGAGCGAGGGAGATGAAAACTGCGGCACGGAAGAGAGAGAGAGAGGGTTGATGGTACAGCCGCGTAAGAATAATCCCGAACGGTTTTACTTTTAAACTTGCGACAGTATATCACCCGGGAGCGGACAGCGGTCAGTACGGTGCACAGCGCGACAGACGCGTCCCTATAAAATACGTCCGAGCCATTAATCCCGAATAGAAGGAAAAATATTCGGCAAAACGACCGCACTCGTTTTCGGCGAGCCTTAAATGCGAATGCGAAACGAAGCTCTATTATTTATCGCGTAACGCGCGTCGAGGATCTTCATGCACGAATGCTCCTTGGCCAAAGCACGTTGTTACAGCGGGCCGTCGAAGGGACGCACTCTCGTAACTCGGTTGGTCGTTTCCTCGAATTATTTTTACACCGTTGTTCCCGGCTTTTTTGGTCTCGAGTTAATGGGATTTTCGCGAAAATTTCGGGGTTTTCGCGAGGGTCGTGAAATTTGTAATTCTGTGGCTTTCTGAATCTCGAAAAGTCATTCGATGGTCGAGTTTTGACGGGTTGATGAGAGGGTTAGTAGCTTTTTTAGTGGTTCGCCGATTTGTTTTCGTTTTACCAAGTTTTGGTCTATTGTGATCGTTGATGTAAATAAGGACTGTTTTCCAAGAGATAAAAGTAACGTGAATTAGTCACTTTCTTGAAAATTTCGGATAAAAAAATTTATCCCACATATTAATCAGATTCGCAACTTTGGTTCTTTTGCTACTTTCAAGTTTTGGAACTTTCGCACCTTACTCTTAGTCTATACGCAGTTATTGGTTGCTAGAGCTTGAAGTTTTCCTCGGGCGCCAAGTTTTCGCCGGAAGAATCTCCTATTTATGGCGGATTTGGTCGCGAGTCGACACGAATCCGGCGATTCTAATCAAACCGAGCGTGGCAAACAGTTGCTAGATAAGGGCGCGTTACTTTCGTTCAGGCCGAGTCGCAATCGCGGCGCGAATTAACGCCGCCGTTAACGAGTTTAACCGAGTGCGGCAGGAGCCGAATGATCATGACTCGGGCGAAAAGCCCCGCGCTTGTAGAGATAAGTGCGACGACCTGTCCAATGACTACGGCAAGGGTTGACGTAATCAACGTAAAACGTAACGCCGACGGTTACGGGGATTAGTTTATCTTTAACCACCCTCTTCCTCGGCTCGACTCCGAGATTCCCCGTGATATTGCACGCAGAAGAAAATCCGCAGAATTGGGGGGAAGATATTTTTCCCTTTTATTTTTAGTTTGAGGAATTAGGGTTCCTGGTATGTGTCATGTTCATAAGGTTTACAACGTTGAAGAATCACATGAGAATTTTTTTTTACCATAAATGATTTTAAACCCCAAAATAGCGAATTCAGAGAAGCTCTTAAAAATCGTCGACAAAGAAATATTCATTAAATTATCGACGACCAAATTCGCCGTTTAAAAAAAAGGTCGATCTTTTAAGATCGCTGTAATGAAAACTTTTTTTTAAAAAATGTTGTTTCCTGTAGAATTGTTTACAAGAAATGTTTTACATAAAAATTTCAGTTCATAAAAAATGTACGAGGCTTAAATAATTTCTTATAAAAAATTTGAAATTTCTTTTAAAAGTGTCCCTGATTTTTATGAAAAGTTTTTTCCTTATTTGAATTTTTTAAGGTCGACCTTATAAGAAATAGAATTCTACTAAAAAATTTCTAGTTATGAGAATTTCTTGTTAGAGGCCTCGTCGAATTTATTTTTTCAAGGTTTTACATTATTTTTGGTAAATCTCAGAAAAAAATTTTTGTGTGATTTGTCAACGTTGTAAACTTTATGAATATGGAGGTGTCAGAGATTGAGAAAATTTTTTTTTGGAATTGATGTTACAAAGTATTTAGGAAACTAAGAATATTGTAAATGTGTTAAACGACGATATGAAAAATAATAATGAATTACAAGTAAAACTGATAAGCGTGTAATGAAAACATCTAGGTATTCGTGATAAATTAGGGAAATAAGAAAAAAGTTTATAAGCCTATGAAAGAGGCGAAAGAATACAAAGAATGAATCAAATGGGATCTATGTTTGTAAGAAATTACTACTCATAAAAATTTACATCATTGAAAGACAATCAACAAAAGTCTCTTAATATTGAAGGAAAATAAAAAAAATTAGCGAAAACTATACTGAAATTTGAAGAAACACGCATTTTTGGACATGGTAATATCTAAAATTGTATCATCATGAACTTTTTGATATTTTTCAAGTATGATTATCTTAAAATGTATGATCATGTATTTCCTACTATTTTTGACATATATTTACAAGCATGTAATCGTAATTGGAGAAGAGGATATTTACTAACTATTTCTAAGGTTTTAATCCTTAAAGTTTTCATAAGCTGGTTAACATCTAACTCTTGGTTACATACCAATAGCAAAAATATTTGTAGATTTGTCCCTAATGAGATTAGTATATATTTCACTGCTTCATAAATCATGCATACACTCTATATTAAATTTTTCAATTTTTTTTCATGCGCATGTATATGTTTTTTTAGAGAGGTTCCAGAATTTATAAACTAGCGCCTGTCTAATTCTAACACAGAATTTTTTTATACTGGAACATTGGGATCGGACTGCGATTATTTATAGGTTTTCCTGGATTATTTTCTAGGTGGAATACTTTAGCTTGTTTTTTTATGTCCCTCAATCTTAAAATTGTTCATTTAATTCCTACTTTTTTTCCTAATTTTAAATGCTTTCTTAAGATTTCCCAGAAAATTTCTCTATGATTTACGAGGTTGAATTCCATTTTTTCTAATTTTTGGTAGTTCGACATGATTTTTAATGACATTTCTTACTTATCAAAACTTGTTTGTGATTTCCTGTTATTTTTTTTTCTTATCTATGATTTGACTTGATTTCTCATGATTGTCTTGAATCAAAATGCTTTTGCATAATTTTTCATGAGGTCTCATAAACTTTTTTCCAACTTTCAGGTCACTTGAAAATTCATTTTACAAGGTTATTTTGTCTCCTTTATACGTCTGAAAAAAATCAAAAAGCTTTAGAAAATTTTTTTTTTATAATCATCATTTTCTGAAATTCCGCTAAAATAATCCAAGTCATTCCAACCTGGAAATTTACATTTTCCCGACCTTAGTTTACGAGTATGAAAAACTACGTTTTTCTTTAGAAAAAAGTAATAATCTTCACCTCGAATCCTCAATCATTGTGTACGAGCACAACACATGAAATTCAAATCGTATTTTCACGACTTTTCCTATTCCAATACACAGAAAAGACGAAGCAATCCCTAAAATCCACCCAGGACGTCTGAAACTCGAATGAGAAAATTCGAACCCAAAAGTCGTTCTGGAAAACGCTCGGGAAGTTGGACGGCACATTTTACCCCGACTCATTTTTCCCTTTACAAGCGCGAAATTTCGTCACACGAACGGGAATTCGTTACCGTGGTCGTATCTCCGGGGTTTCGCTACGTGATGCACTCGACCGCCCGGTTATTTGCTTCCTATTCCGGGCGACGAGTTCCTTTGTATCCGGCACAATCGAAAACGCGGGCTCTTTTGGGGCAGCGGTGAAGGGAGAAACGTAAGGGGGGTGGGGGAGGAGGGGTTCCAATAGTTGATCGAACAAATCGATCGCGAGGGGTGGAATTTGGCCCGTGGGCGGTTTGCCGTGGTGGACATGAGCGGCTGTATCTGTCACCAATGTCCAACTTAATTGCCATTTCCATGCTCGAATAAATTAATAAACTCGCCGGACGATCTGCCGGCGACGTGCGTGAGCCACTCGAGCGCGTATTTTCGCGCAAAAAAAGGTACGTGACCGTGCGGCGTAACGCAGGGGGAAAATTTATCTATGGGGTCGGTTACGGGGGCTTGAGTCACTTGTATTGTAAAAGGTCAAGAGTCAATGGATGATTTAGAAAAAGTGTGCCTAGAATATACTGCGTGAGGGCGGGGGTGTTTTCGAACGCAAAATTGTGAAAAAAAATTTGTGAAAATTTTTCCATAGTCGAGTAGTAAGGTTAAACTGTTTTTGAAATAGAAAAATTATTAGACACTATGAAAATTTATAATATTATGGATTTTATAAATTTGTGTAAGAAATAGATTTAAAGTTTCTGTCGATTTCATAATTCATTGTTTTTTTGTAAGGACCTCGATTTTTTAGAAAAAGTTAGGAAGAAACCCAGAAAAAGGAATAACACTACATATCGTATGCATACAATTTCCACTTGCACCTCAATTACCATTTCTTGTTTGAAAATTGCAATTTTCCTAATTGTTATAAGAAAAAGCGTTCTCCAAGCCAGGACAATTTATCGTGGAAAGAATGCGAAAAAGATAGAGGAAGTTGCCGGAACGAGAGATAAGCGCATAAAAGTCTTGAGAGGTGGCTAATGACGCGGCTTAGAAAACGGCGCGACGCTAATGGATCGTCTTTACTAGCGCGGCATTAGTTCTCGCTCGCGGAATATTAATTGTCTCGCGAGTTATCACAAGGGCTAAGAAACTCGTCTTGAAACGGTACGTTAATCATTTAGGGGAAACGTGCGTTCGAGACAAACGCTGACAATGTAACTGAAATTTATGTTTGTTTCGGTATCTATTTTCAATTACTTACTTTGCTCTGTATGTATATATTTATATACACACACACTCAATTGACTTTGGTGACAATTGTTTTTTTTTTTTATTAATTCTATCAATCTCAACTGAGATTATTGATAAGGCAGGTTAAAATGCTCAGAAAGTAAACAAATAAAAACTATTATTTACGAGGTTTGTTCAAAAAGTATCGCGAATTTTGAATTTTCGCGGGCTACGTATGTTCGATTTTTGATCTTTTGGTGGCGTTATGTTGGTA
>JAPYZL010100845.1:0-13425 GCA_030522825.1 Platygaster orseoliae
TTACTGAGCGCATGCGAAAGATTTGCTTTTGTTTTTAGTAATACTATCAGGCTGGAGCTCTCACCTCCCAAATTTACGTTGTAAATGTTTTTTGGGGGGGTATCTTATAAGGAATCTATAAGGTACACCTTATAAGGTAAAGGTAAAGTCCTTATAAGGTTTTACTATAAGGTTTTTATAAGGTCTAAAATCACTAAGGCTTAATGGTATAGACTCCACCTCTCTATCGAACAACCGCAGTTCAATCCCAGTCGAGGACTACTTCTTTTTTTTTATGAAATTTTAATTAATTCTATCGGTAGCTCAATTTTTTATGATTGAAATAATAAATAGGTTATAAGCATCATTTTTTGGAATATTTTAAAAATATCACAATTTTAATAATATTGTCCCTGGTTTCTGTCGGTAATAAAGACTACCTCTAGGCACTAAAGATTAAAAACACGCACTAAAACGCGACGCCCACATCGAAATGATCGAAAACAAATTGCCGGTCGGAAACGCATGTCCTTCGTGTTTGTTTTCAGGTGCCAGAAGCACCTTTTTTGTGCGTGTTTTGCAAAAATATCTATTTTTTCCCGTTCCAATAACATGTCTATTTTCATAATACAAAAAATTTTTTTTTTTCAAGTTAATAAAAAACAGCTTTGACAGTCTTAAGAAGCAACTTTTGCTCATTCGAAAAATCAACTCGAGGATTCATTTCTCTGTCATTTAGGTTTCATGACTAAAAATAAAACAACAACAAAATTTTTTTTTTTTAATATTTTTATTTTTCATAAAATTTGTTACACACTTGACTTCCCCTTCTTTGACGTTCATTTCTTCCCTTTTAGAGCTCAGAGGACGTAAGCTCATGTCCCCTCTTACGTCCTCGAATGGGCTTGTTACGTCCCTTTTGACCAAAAAAAAGACGCAACGAAGAAGCCTGAAATAATGCTACTTGACGTTGTTAAACATACTTAAACTAAATAAAACTGTTAATGAACATTGGAGAAATATTTTTCTATCTCTAACTTTACTCGTAACTTTGCTATTTTTCTTAAATGACTGTAAATTGAAATTGTACTACTTTGATTATTTATTTATCAGTGTATTGTGCGTCGAATTATTATATTTTCACAGAATTTACTAATCCACGGTCACGTAGATAATAATTAATCATAAATTATCATTCGATGCTTCGGCTACAAAGAATCTAATCCATTTCTGCTACGCCTCGAAATCAGCTTCTTACGTCCCTTTTTTGGTCAAAAAGGACGTTGCAAGGGGACGTAGTACTACGTCTATTCTTTTTTCTAAATTTCAAATATGTTTATTGATCCATAAGTTCTCAGAAATACATAATTGGCACAACAAACAAAGCCGTTTATAAAAATATGTCTTTACCGTAGCGGCCGCAACAGGCGGCTCTCGTACATTATTTAACTACGTCTCTTCTTGCGTCCCAAGTCCTATTCTGCTACGTCCCCTGAGATCTGAGAGGGTTTATTTCGTTCCTGTCCTTACAATGCATCCGTTCACTGCCTTACGAATGAGAAGAGTTTCTATTGGTTGCAAGTCACTCGCGCGATATGAGTAGCCAATCAGAGTGTTTCGGCTTTGTTCGTAAGGTAAGGAACGTTTGCAGTCCTGAGAATCGTAAAGTTGGAGAAGTCGAGAATAAATATTTTTTATTGATCAATACAAATAAATGACTCGTTTTTGCAACCCTTTAAGCTTTAATTATAAAGAAAATTTATAGAAAGTCGTTAATTTAAATCAAAATTATCGAAGACTAAATTTTTCCCGGGCCTTTGGAACCACGATAGGTGGAATAAAAAAATTCAGAGCGGTATGGTTTAAGGGGGTCTTCTACCTTGTAGCCTCGTTTTTGATAGTGTTTTTCGAGAATGAATTGTAAAAAAACCAATAATGCTTTCGAAGTGCGGTTTTTTGCATTTAATTTATTCATTCATATACTTTCAACACAAATTTTCCTGAAATTTTACTGTCTCCCACTTGACCGTGATTTGACCTTAAAACATCCCTTACGAAAAATGTATACCAAAACGGTTGACACGATTCAGCTCATGGAAGTCGTCTGAAACAAAAAACCCAAACCGATTCAGTTTTTTTATGACTTTAGCCATCGTTTGACACGAGAAACTTAGAAGATTTGAAAATTTCACGTAATAGTGAACAAACAATTAAAAAAATAAATAACTTTTACATTTTCAAAGTCAAGAATAGCTGTAAAAACTGTTAAAATTGAAAAAATCCAAAAAACTCGTGTCAAACGATAGCTAACGTCATAAAAAAACTGATGTAGTTTGGTTTTTTTGTTTCAGAGGACTTTCATGAGCTCAATCGTGCCAACCGTTTTGGTAAACATTTTTCGTAAGGGATATTTTAAGGTCAAATCATGGTCAAATGGGAGACAGTAAAATTTCAGGAAAACTTGTGTTGAAAGTATATAAATGAATAAATTAAATGCAAAAAACCGCACTTCGAAAGCATTATTGGTTTCCTTACAATTCATTCTCAAAAAACAGTATCAAAAACGAGGCCACAAGGTAGAAAACCACCTTAAGGCATAATAATTGAAAAAATTCTGAATCGCGGAAGTTATTCCATATTGAATTTGTTTTCCGTCTCGTCAATCAGTATTTCAATCCGTGTCCGTGATTGAAAACGAGAGTGTTAGAATACCGAAAATACGTAGCATCGAAAACTGGACAATATGAAAATTTCAAGTCCGCGTTAGTTTGAAAGCATCTGGAGCCTGGGAGGTTGGCGACGGCACATCGCCACGTCAGGTCCTGCAAATCGGCAATGTTGCTGTTTCACAATACACATGCTGCTCCAACAGTGGTATAGTATTCAGAAATCACCAGGCGAGGATATTGTGACCCATATTCCAAGTCTCAAGGACATACCGCACCGGCTCTAATGCCGAGGAGGAAAATTCCAGATAAAATGATTATCAGTAATATACAAATGACTCACCTCATGGTACAATTATACAAGGTATGTTCCGCGCGCAAGTTGGGGCATATTGGGGGTAAAGTCTTTCTCTTTCGCACGCGGTCAATCTCACTCACTCTTTTCGCCAGCCACCGCCATATTGGTCGATTAACTAATAACAAGGCGGGAGTTGTTTAATATGGCGTCGGCTGGCGAAAATGCGCAGACAGAAACTAAACGCGTCTGCCTTCGAAACATACCTTGTATAATTGTATTATGACTCAGCTCTCTACTATGAATTATTTCATAACGGCCTAGAAATCTACGCCTTCTGGAGAGCGAACTCTTGCAAATCTAATGTTCCGATTACAAATTAAGGAAACACGCAGCGGTGCAAATAAAAATTTCGAAAACACGGATTTCGCAGCTCACAGAAATTTTATTTATAAAAATTTTCAGGAAAGATTTTCTAACAAAAATGGCGATAAAGATAGAACTTGTCACTACTGCCACGAACCAGGGCACTGGATCAGAGACTGCAGGAAGCGAAAAGCAGCAAATGAGAAACCACGGCCATGCCGTCGAGAAGCCCTAATAAGGGAATGCTTTTCATCAATGAGCGACATTAGAGGTGCCAATCATGTGTGGTATATGGAATCCAGGACCAGCGACAATATGTCAAACCGTCGAGAGTGGTTCGACGTCCTCAGGGAATTTCCGAAACTAAGACATGTTCGCATTGGAAATGGATAATACATCCTAGCAAAAGGATCTAAAGAAATCGATATTTCTGCCTATGTTGGAAAAACCTGGACAAAAAAACGACTCATTAATGTTTTGTATACCAGACATTTCATGTAACTTATATTCTTTAGGAGCCGCACTTAATATAGGATTCAAGCATGAATCTAACAGCAAAAGATGCATCTTCACCAAAGATGGGCGTATCGTTGCGGTGGGAGAAAGAAAAAACAAAGTATATGAAATAAAGTTCAAGGTCAGTACGAATTCCTACCAGCCTCTAGCGAATATAGCAACGCAGGGAAATCTCACTTCCTGGCATGAAAAATTCGCCCATTAGAACATCACTCAGGTCAAGTACAAATTACAAAAATCAGGAATAAAATACCGAGACGAAAACTTCAAATGCACCCTTTGCATCCTTGTAAAAATGCATAGACATTCATTTAGCAGCAGTAAAACCAAGTCCGCGCGAGCCGACGAGCTCGTGCACGCTGATTTATGTGGTCCCATGCAAGTAGATTCTCTAAGAAGGGTGAAATATTTTTTGTTGCTCGAAGATGATCACAGCCATTGGAGAACTGTCTATTCCATTAAACAAAAATCTGAGACGATCCGCTGTCTAGTAGATTTATTCAAGAAAACTGAAAAACATTTAGAAAAAGGAATAAAAATTTTCAGAAGTGATTGCGAACTCGAATTTCTGAATCAAGAAGTCAAGGACATGACTCATCGTCCAGGCATCATACATCAAAAGACCGTATCATACATTCCGGAGCACAATGGTTTATTTCTGGTATATTAATTTCTTTTTTAGATCTTGATGAACCAGTGACTTTTGAACAGGTGATCGCGTCTAAGAACTCAGCCGGCAGAAAAGCAGCCGTGGATGACGAGATAAATTCGCTCGAGGAAAACAAGACCTGGAATCTCGTCTTCTCGCCATTAGGCCAACCCATCATTGACAACTGCTAGGTCTAGAAAATAGAACAAGAAAACAACAGGGAAATTCAGCGTTTCTAAGCCAGATTGGTGGCCAGAGGTTTCAAACAACCTCCAGGAGTAGATTATCAAGAAACCTTCAGTCTGGTAACGAGATTTTACTCAATCAGAATCATTCTCACTAATGCAGCCTCGAAAAATCTCCACCTCAGACAAATTGATGTAAAAACAGCCTTTTCTTATGGGAATTTCGAGGAAACTATTTTTATGAGGGAACCAGCAGGCTACGAGGATGATAGTGGGGATATTTGCAAGTTGAATCGCAGTCTGTATGGACTCAAGCAAGGTTTAAGATGTTGGAAACAAAAAATTTCCTCTGTTCTCAGCAATCTTGGACTCCAGAAAACTAACCCAGACCTATGCGTTTTCACAAACGGAAATATTGAAGATCTTTTAATTCTCGTAGTTCACGTCGACGATGGACTCGTCGCCACCACGAAGAAAACTACGGCAGAATAACTTTTAAAAAACCTCCAAGAAGAATTAAGCGGTATCTCAGGAGAAATTGACTCATATCTAGGAGTTTAAGTTCAACGATTCAGAAACGGATCTCTTTTTCTGCACCAGGAGACGTACGCTAGAAAAATTCTACATCGTTTCAAGATGGAAGAGTCAAACTCCGTTGCAATCCACGCAGATAAAAATTATTTGAAAATCCAAAAAGGGCCCATTGGAATGCAGCGAAAAGAATTTTGAAACATATAAAAGGGACTACTAATTATGGTTTGTATTTTCCAGCAAATCAAAGTATTTTTATTTAAGTTTGGGGCTGTCCACATATTACGCCATCACTCTTAGGGGGGAGGGTATTGAGTTTGATGACGGATGTTGACGTAAGGGGGGGGGGGTCCAAAGATGATGACGTGATCATAAAAATAGAATTTTTTATCAAAAAATTAGTAACACTTTTCTTCAATTTCGCGCCAGTACTTTTGATCTGATGACGTCAACACTAGGGGGGGGGGGGTCTACGGAACGATGATGGTTGATGACATGGGGGGGAGGGGGTCAAAAATAGGTAAAAAATTGATGACGTAATATGTGGACAGCCCCTTTACAGTGTCGCAGATAATGCTGATGACACGGAAACCAGACAATCTATTACCGGGATAGCAATAAAACTTGGAAATTCTTTGATTATCTGGTGTTCAACGAGACAGAAAACCGTCGCATTAACAACCACCAAGAGATATGGAGGACATATATTTATTGTAATATTGATTGTTTGGAATTTAATAACATAGAGAAAAAAATTTTTTCAATAAATTTTCGATCCATTTTCTGGCACCATAGTCGACCGTAGGAAATCCCACGGACGTCCATGGGACTTCCATAAAAGCGCTTGGATTTCTCATGAGTTTTCGATAGATTTTCTGGGACTACTGTGGGACCTCCCACGGATCTCCCTAGGACGTCCCACGGACGTCCCTGGGGGGTCATAGAAAACGGACATTAAGGGGGTCCTGGGACGTCCCAGGGACGTAAGCGGGACGACGCGTGCTGTCCGGGAAGATGAGCTATTTCGTTAAAAGTAATGTATTGACAGCCATGAATTTTCCAAAATTGGTAGTTTCAGACAAAGTTAAGTAACTTTGTGAATTTTGTTTATCATCTTACTTCGTCGACATTCGCCAGATAATTATCTGTTTTGTGTAATATCTTACAGGCTTGTATATATGGAAAAAATGTATAAAATTTGGAATAATTTCTCTTATGTCTCACTCGAGAAAAAAGTTTTAAGAAATTTGAAAGCGTAAAAAAATTTCTACATTGTCAAATATCACGAAAATATTAGAAAATTCCAACTGTTCACAAATTTGTAAATTGTGATTATCATTATATATTTTTCGAGATATGTATGAAAATAATTTTAACTTTTTTCCTTTAAATTTGAAAAACTCAAAATATAATAAAAAATTAGGAAAAGATGGAAAGATTTGAATAAATTTTTATGAAATTTCGAAATCATTATATTGTTCGTATAATGTTTGAAATTTTGAACAATGTAATAAATAAAAAAAAAAATGAAAATCTCGACTTTTTTTTTTAATTTGCGCCAGAATAGCAGAAAACATCATTTTCCATTCTGATATCAATGTGCAGCGAGAAAACTATACGAAAAAAAACCATCGATCTTTAAAGATCCTCACTCGCCAAAAAAAAACCTGCCGAGGGCCCAAGTTCGGCTACCTTGTCTTTCTTTCGTTCCAACCGTGGGAAGGGTGGGAAGCTAGGTCAGCGGGGTCGATAAAGGGGGAATGAAAAGAAATCATCTCAAACGCCTATAGCGCCTTCTAGATTGACTGTCATTTCGGTGCTACGAATTTGACCATAGTGTTGGGGGGGCTGTTCTAAAGTCGAGGTTTAGCGTTCAGTTGGTACTGGATATTGGAAGAGTTTTACTGTGTGTTCTTTTTTTCAGATTTAATAAAAAAGATAAACCAGATGGAAGCATCGTGGCATGTAAGAACCGTGGTATTTTTTACAAATATGTCTTTAAAATCAGTAAGATATTTCGCACCAATAATACATGGAAATTCAACTTCGATTGTTGATATGATATATTTCGGGAGACTGGATTTAGGGAAAAAAAGTTACAGAATACATTACATACAATTCACCATGCGAAAGAGTAGATTTACGTGTTATGTTTAAAAAAATTTTTTCATCACTCTAACTTCAAAACTGACATTTGGACGTGACTTCCAGGCTATAGTGATGAAAAATATTGTTCGCAATCGTGAGCTATCGTCAATTTTGGCGAAGCCAAAATTGACTCTAGCTCCCGATTACGAAAACGTTCATTTTAAACTCACATTCAATCCTTAATTATTTTTTTTATCACAGTGATATTGATCAATTGCGATCAGAATATTACGAATTAACACAATCGAAAAAGGTTTTTTAGCATAATTCAACATAAATTGGCTCTACGGCGTCTAGAAGCACTATTTTTGCTCTAAATGCTTCATAGAATATTGTTCTGTGCAACTTTTTCTTGAATATGCTTGAGTATCATTACACAACATATTTCACTCATTTTCGTGCTTTTGCAACTAATTTCAATTTCATCTTAAATCTTTATCTTATTTTACAGTTTCGTAGAGAATTACCCATCTATATCATAAATGTCCTGATTTTCAAACAAATTACAATAACTTGGAGTACGGTTCATCCCCCAGAGAACGACTTACCATGAATTATATGCACTCTACGTAGCCATGTGCGACATACATTTGTTCGATATGACCAATATGGGCCATTTCATTTTAAATCATCCATGTAATTCAGGTTGGTTATTTTTTTTTGGCATAGAAACTTTTCTATAGTAACTATCAAAATTGATATGTGTTCAATTTATCATATTTTTATTGATAATGATAATAATAATTAACTAATTTTATTTCGTTTGAGTTTCAGTTATTACAACGTTAGAAATTTTTGAAACACCGACTGTGAGGTTGACTTTTCTCAAATGCCATATTGTAATTTCTTCATATGATTCAATAAGTCGGCCGAAAATTATCTGATGATTGTTATAATTTTTTTTTTCAATTTCGTTAGTAAGGTTTTATACCAACAGAAAAAATGCGCAATTTGATTTTCTAACAAAAATGCTCTTGCGATGGTATATGTAATAAAATTAATCTAAAATTCTGAACTCTCAATTTTCGTAACTGCATCAGTTTTCTCCTTTAGTTTCATAACAATAAGTTAATTCAATAAAAGACATTCAGTAATAATATTTATGAAGTTTCATTCGTTGTTTGGAAACTTCAATTATTTTGGATGAATACATTCCATTTTTTCCGTATTAAAATTCCATGATTTTACAGGCATCAATTTGTTCGCGACAAATAGTAATATAATACTTTTATTCATCGGTTTATGGGTGGCGACAGAGCACTGCAAATGCGAAAGTATTGAATGATCAAATCCTTAATTCCACTAGTGACTTTGAATCTTAGACCATATAGTACATGGACCGCTCGTCGCCTATGTTGTTGTACGCTGAAAATCGTGTCCGACATACGGGTCCAAGCTGTGCGCTGTGTCTGCTGCATTGCTGCCAACTGCTGCACAATTGTATGGCTGCTGTGGGGTTGGGCACGCTTGCTTGGTACCCGACGAGCAGTCCATGTATTATATGGTCTAAGCTTTGAATACTTTACACAAAAGATGAAAGTGCCACCATAAAATGTATTTCAAGTCACATAGTTGGAACTGAAGATTTGATCATCCAATACTTTCGCATTTGCAGTGAGGGTGCTTGTAGGATTGAAGCGATATGAGTAACGCATGATCGTAATATCAATCCTTTGTACGACCGGACCCATAAAACCAAGCCTGGGGATCTGATCAGCCCCAGTTCCTGGGTACTACAATCGTGGTCCAGAATTGGTCCAGGAAGAATGCTGCCAAGTGCAGTCAAAATCCTTGCCCCAGACTGGACCAATTCAGGGTCCAGATTCAGCCCAGGATTTTGGGCCAGATCTTTACCTGAATCGGAAATAGAAATACCCCAGTTTTGATCCAGGTTCTGGGCTCAGGACTTAGACTAATTCAATTTTCTAGATGATACAATTTTTTCGATTTTTGACTCAATTCTTCCAAAAATCAATATTCCTTGCTACGGTTTGATAAATCAAATGAAAACGTTTTTGGAAAATTCTGGGTAACATTCTCTAGCTTTTTATGATTGAAATTATTTAATGGTTTTTTTCCATAGTGATGAAAAATATGTTCCCGTATGTTTGCGCATGCAAAAACGCATCTTTTCATTCACACCCGTATCATTCTCGAAACCAAAATCGCAGTGAGTGTTCAACTGTCTACAATTTTTTTTTAATAATGTGTTTTTTTTATGAAATTTTAATTAATTCTATCGGTAGCTCAATTTTTCATGATTGAAATAATAAATGAGTTTTAAGCATAATTTTTTGCAATATTTGAAAAATATCACAATTTTCTGGACCGCGCCTGGACCAAATCTGGAGGTTTCAACTGGACCAGACTCTGGGCCCAGCCTGGATACTATATGCGGAAGTAGAAGTACCCCAGATTTGACCAATGTTATTCAATAACCTGGGTCGCATCTGGGGCCAGTCTGGTACAATTTTGTTTTCTGGGGAGATCATATGATTGTAGAACAAGCGTACTGATATTGGTCTCAAAATTTTAGACCTTTGGGTTTCGTGAGGGTTTGGACCTTAGCCCTTATACCCCCCTCTCTTTGCCCCTGTGACTGAACCTGAATCACCTAGATAATTAAAAATGCAATGTCTCATATGTGGTATATAATTAGTTATATTACCCCCCAAAAATGTTTAATTTTTTCTCACATTAGTGCTACCAGTGGGAACTGTCACATGCTTAAGGCAGAGTATACTGTTCCATAAGGATGACCTCTGAACCTGAATGCATTGAAAGCAGTGTTCGGTGGTACCCCGGTATCGTGATTTTGGAGGTGGTAACCCGAACCCGGCGCCAAGCTGCTCCCGAGGTTCGCGAAACTGTGAGTGTGGCAGCTGCCCGCGCCGAGGTTATTAGACTGCCTCCAATAATCGTTGTATGGATTGCTGTACTGGTCTAATTGTGGGGGCGTGGATTGTAAAATTCCGGAATCTGCGCCATTTTCCTCGGTGTTCAACGGCCTAGAAGGCAAGCTTGCCTCCATTTCCCGCTTGGCATAGCAGCTAGAAGCTCCCCTGTTCAAAGCGCAACTTCTTTCGTTCCTGCGAAACTTGGCTCGTCTATTTTGAAACCATACCTTAAACATAAATTCATTGGTACCATTTCAAATTTGGTTTTTATCTGTAATCAATGGCGTAACTAAGCAAGCTTGCGCCCACCTGCGAAATTTTAACGACGCCTTTTTGCAAAACTTTTTTGTTTTTTGTACTTTTTTCGTCCATTTTCGTAAATTTTTTCATACTCTAACCTCAAAACTGATATTTTGATGTGATTTTAAGGCTTTCGTGATGAAAAATATCGTTCGCACTCGTGAGCTATAGCCCATTTTGACTCAGCTGATTTTATCCCTCGACTTGATCTCGGGAGAAAACCTTTGGGTTCGTCAAAATTGGCGACAGCTCTCGAGTACGAAATATACTATTGTTGACAGGCCTGTCTCTAGAAATTCGTTTCAGAGGGGGGGGGGGGCTCAAAGACGAAAATCAATAAAAATGTGGACTTTTTTAAAGTAATTCAAAGTACAACAAATCACACATTAAAACTTGAGTCATTATGTGACGTTTTATCTATTATTATAGTGCAATAAAAAGATGCAATACAAAGTGTATAATAAACAGCTACTATGTCTTAAACCACTTTGAGAATTTTTTATGATCATTAAAAAATACCATTATAGCATAAGTTATATCAGTACGAAATTTTTTTTAAACATACACATTAATGAAGTAATTATTTGATTATTTTTACTCAAGATTAAAAAAGATATTCGGGTTAGAACTTTCAACAAATCAGATTTCTCAGATTTCAAACTCGAATATCTTTTTCCATTTTAAGTTTTGTGAAAAGTGATAAAAAACTTTTCTACTCAAAAATATGAAGAAAATTTAGGCATAGTTTAGTCCGTGTTTTTTATCACATGTTTATCCTTGCAAGAATTAAAACAATTTTCGGAAGTTAGTAAAGTGCTGAAATTGTAATAAAATTGTAAAATGTTTATTTTTATACAATTTTTTAAAAAAGACAACTTATTTTATATAGATTCTGTTTTAATGGATATTGCGAAATGAACAGTTCAATTCTCTTTCGTGTTGTGTTTTCAAGTAAACCAGTTATGCTTTATTTACATCTCCGCAATGTATACGATTAATTAAATGTGACGCACGTTAACGCACGTTGATGTCATTACTTCCCCCGTGATCAAGTCGCCGGGATGAAGCAAGAATTATCTCGCTGTAATGTGTATATTACTGAAAAATAAATATCACATGTACATCGCATGTACGTACATATGAACATCGCATACAACATGTATGTTACGTAGTTTTGTAAGTAACATTGTTAAGTAACATAGATATAATTGTGAGATAATACTGGAATGTTCATGTGATATTTTTTTCCAGTAATATGAACATTATGCATGACCGATCCAAGATTAACCCAACTCGGTTAATTTTTGGTTAATTTGGGTTAAAGTTGCGAAAGTCTGTAATAAGACGTTTTCGGTGGTTATAAAATCATTTGAGTATTCCTAAAATGATGGAAAAGTGAGTTCTGAGTCATAATTTTGTCCTATAAACAGTTGCAAATAATTTTGGCATGCATGATTGCTATTTTCCGAATTTTAACAAAATTATTTGCAACTGTTTATAGGACAAAACTATGACTCAGAACTCACTTTGCCATCATTTCAGGAATACTCAAGTGGTTTGATAATTACCGAAAACGTCTTATTACAGACTTTCGCAACTTTAACCCAAATTAACCAAAAATTAACCGAGTTGGGTTAATCTTGGATCGGTCATGCATAATGTGCATATGTATTACTGGAAAAAAATATCACATGACATTTCAGTTTTGAACGTTAGAATAAAAAAAATTCTTTTTGAGTCGTTGTTTTTGACCAAATAAACAAGAACATGTACATACATGCCCATTGAGCCTAGCGGTTGGCGGATCGCGGACAGTTCGCACCGCGCGTCGAGAAAAAAAATTCATAACATTAGAACCCATGCAAGTTTCCATGTTTTTTTTTTTTTTTTTAATTTGTGTTACACAATGCGGATTTTTATTCTATAAGAAAAAATATAAAATTCGATTGAAAAATTATGGTTTGTTCATTTTGTTTATTTAAATTGTTTATATTTTTAACACATTACCGTTCAATGTAAAAATAAAAAATATCGATTCGGAGAGTCTCTAGTTGACAATCTTTAAGCTAAAAATTGGCAAGAAACATGCAACAGATCAATGAAAGAAAAGTATAAACCGAATTTATGCGGAATGAATGTTATCAACAATAACTACTGTAAAACTTCGAATGTCACAAAACTGTTCAAACTGTATTTGTTATTTGTTATTGTGATTTTAAAAAAGTCATTTTTGCCACAAAAAATCAACCATCGAGATATAAGTGGCTCACTTGGAAAATTTTGACTCATCTAACAGATACCCGCGTAATAGAGTACTGGTTAGGTAGGTAGCTTAGTGAGAGGAAGACTGTAGGTTCAACTCTTGGTTAGATCCAGCCCTTAGACCATATAATACATGGACTGCCAGTAGGCCGCCATTTGCAGGTCAGACATAGGAGCGATAGGAGCCTAACGATATGACGTCATTACTTGACGATTGTATACGATCGCATTCAATCGTACCCGAACACAATCATACGTTTAGGTGTGTTAGGTGACACGCATGGTCACGCACATGAAAGGGATAGGGCTCCGAGCGCGTTCATACAGTACTGGCGCAAATAATGATGTCACCATGTCTGACCGGCCAAATTCTATTGGGCTAATATGAGGACTGACAGTCCATGTACTTACTATATGTGACGCTCTCCGACAAAAAGGACCTACTCGGCAAAAAGTCGATTTTCGGATTATTACTGTTTCTGAATGTTCTTGAACTGCTTTTTCATGTAGTGCAATCAGAATATTTATATCTTAATTAGTTTACAAGGCATGAGCATATTTAAAAGAGCCTGTAAAAGCGTTTGAACTCGGCAGCTCGACGACGCCGCCCTTTTCGTTCTCCCACCACCCC
>JAPYZL010100858.1:0-10993 GCA_030522825.1 Platygaster orseoliae
ACAAGCGATTATGAACAAAAGTAAACAAAAATTATGTTGATACGTTCAAAGTAAGTAAGTAATGCTTTGTAAGTTTTACAAAACATGGATTTTTCGTTTCAAAAAAAATCAGATTTAATTTTATTTAACGAAAACATGCATTCATTTTTCAGAAGCTACCTTTCGAAAAAAAAAATGGAAAAAATTACAAAATCAAATAAGAAGAATTTTCAGAGGTTACGAAACATACAAGGCTGAAATAAAAATACTTGAATACCTACAAAATTTGGCTTTCATGATCATTATTTAAAAATAAAAATGTACATCCGAATAAACTATTGTAAAAAAAAGATTTTTGTCGGGATCATAGTCTGTCGGGAAAAAGGTTGTCGGGAAAAAGGTCTGTCGGGATTTTGCAGTCGGGAAAATTGACGGTAATCAGACAACCATCATATTCTACAAATTTCAGATCTAAAGAATGTGAAATATTTTTCTAAAATTTGACAACATATTATTCTCAGAATGAAGTAAATTTTATTGCAACAAAGTGCCTGTGAGATTAACAATGGAAAGTTTTTCAAACAATGGAAAGTTTTTCAAACAATAAAAAAACGTGATAATTATAATTATTTTCCTTGAGCTTAATGAAACGTCAAGGTACTGTAAAAGTGACATTTTATTTAAGACCATATTCAAGATCTCTTATTTCAATTATATGACGTTAGTCGGAGGAGGTGGAAGACACGGAAGCGACAGCGCAGTGGGTTCTTCAGCGACGCTTTCGGGCGACCAGGTCATGAGTTCCCCACCGTCTTGGGCCTCTAGTCCTCCGGGAAGTCCCGACAGCGCCGTCACCGCGGTTTCGTATATTCCGGATCAGACACAACAGCAACAACACCAGCAACCGCACCAGCAACAGCAACAACAAGCGGTCCTTCAGAGGGTCTCTTTCACGACCTCGAGTGAAGTTCGCCAAATGACGAGGGTTTCTGGTCACGAGCCGTCCAGGGCAACTATATCTGCACCCCATAATCCAAGTATCACGAGTATTGGTGGTGCAGTTATGAGGTAAGAAAATCACATTCAGCTGAATTATTATGAAAATCATTCCAAGTTACATATGCTTTGAACAAGCTTTCATGTGAAACGTTTCAACCTTTCAGAAAGCTTTTAGGAAGCAATCTTTCTGTTGAAACTTAAGAGTGTAGATTCAGTGTTATTTTTTGTAAATTTCAAATCGTAAATGACAAATGACTTAACCTAACCTACGTCAACATGAAGATTTTTGGGAAAATGTATATAATTGAAAAAAATTTACAATATTTTGCATACAATAATGTTTATATGTATAAAAATGTTGTAATAGTATATTAAATTACAAGAACGATAAAATCAATTCTCATGAGTGTGAGGGTTGTGGTCCTTGGCTTCGCCTCGGACCATAATCACACGAATGGGGAAAAAAATGTAAAAACTTAGAACAACAATTTAAATTTGTAGTTTAATTGTACTTTTTATTTGAAACTATTAATGTTTAGCTTCTAGGATTCTAATGAATATGTAAAATAAAACTGACGAAAATATTTTCGTGATTTTGTTTTTTTTTTCAATAAAAAATTCTAGATTTTTTATTCTAAATTTTAAAAAGAAGAAAAAATTAATATGTTTCCATCGGTTGGTTTTAACTTTTCACTTCAGTATCGAGTTTTTTTCTCAATTTTGGATAAACACTATTAAAAATAATCTACAATATTGTAAAATTTTGATGTAATTTATCATTTAAAAATGAAAGTAAATTCTAACTTTTTTTTGTTTTTCAAAATATGGCAAAGTATAATACATGATTTTATAGAATGAAATCAAGAATTTATGTAGAAAATGTTTATAAATTTGTTCTTTTCAATTAAATGTTAAAGTATTTTGATTGTAGTTCTAAAAAAAGAAAAATTATTGTGAGGTTTGCAGTAATTATATAAGCACTCTTGAATCTATTAACTGAATAATTTTCATGCATCTTGAATAAGAACATGAAATAAAAAATTAAAAAAATATACTGTATTCAAAGGATTTACCATTTTGGAACACGATTCTATGCCTACTAAGCTTATTTTACATTTTAAGAAATATGTCAATATCATTGAATTAATAAAATAGAACCAACATCTGGTATAAATATTTTGTAATTTTGTTCTTTGAAATTACAACCTAAATTTTTTTGATTTTTATTTTTTAAAAAATAGAGAATCTAAAAAAATCAATAATGTTTTAATATAATAAAGTTTTACTTGTTTCACTGAAATTTCGAGTAACTCAACCTTCAATTTCGGAAAAGAAAAATTTTAAAATTATTAACTTTATCTAATAATTCAAAACAGTACAATATTTAAGAATAGAAACAATAAAACAATGTTTTTAATTTTTTTTTAAATTCTGATTTGAAGTATTTCGATCCTAATTTTCGAAAAGAAAAAAACGTTGTAAAAATCAATGATGTTTTGATTTTTATAGATTAAAGACTGTTCAACCAAATTTCGAGTAACCTAACTCTTGATTTTGGAATAAAAGAATTCAACAATGATTAACGATATTGTATAATTTGTGGTAATTTAGTACTTTTGAACCTGTTAATAAGACAACTTTTTATGATACATAAAAAAGAACAAAACTTTTGAAAAAAATATTAAGCATTTTCGAAACCAATTATAATTTATATTTGATTACTTTAAATTTGGTGGAACAAGTTAATTTCAAAAATAGACGCCATTTCTGAAATTATTTCAAATCTACTTCTTTTGAATTCTAAACTTGAAGTGTTTTATGAAATATTGAAAAAAAAAGGTAATCGAAAAACATAATATACTTTAATTTTTCAGGATGAATTTTTCGTTGGATTAGAAAAAAAGAGTACGCGTTTTAATTTTTAAACATTGCTGATTCCCAAGATTTTTGCTTGAACTCTCAATTAAAAAAATCATCACTTATATTATGATGAAGTATCACTATAATAAAAGTTATTTTTCATGTTATTATAGTTATAATAATAAACTATAATTATCATGTATGTGATAATCATTTTCGTTTTATAGTTATTATTATTAATTATTATCATGACCTTATATAATTACTCATATTATTATCAAGTAGAATATCATTTACTATAATCTGCAATTCAAGATAATATTTGAGTTAATATTTCAAATGAAGTAAATAAATTGGAGAAATTTAAGGGCTGAAAGCTGAATCAAAGAAATAAATAAAAAAACTGTATCCGTGAGACAAATTCCTTTTACACAATTTTCAATGAGTTCACCCCCATTTATTAAATTTCCAGAATTTCTCCAATCTTTTCTTATCAAACAAAAAATACTAGTACAATACGTACCCAATCGGCGATTCGGCACGAAAGATTTTCAAAAATCAGGCAATGTTTCAAGAAGCTGTCACTATGCTTTCATTTGCAATGTTTCTATCAAAGGATGGAACAAATGTGTTGAAAACCTTTCTTATGAAAGATTTTTATAAAAATATTTATTCTAAATATATATGTTGAAATATTTCACTAGCAATATTGCTGAAACTTTTATGTAATGTAACAAAAAAACTCTGCCATTAATGTTATTATATTAACATTTCCAATTGTTTTCAACTGAAAAGTTTCAATAAAAATATTTATAAAACATATATAAAGTTTTTTAATGAAACGTTTTCACAATATAATTTTTGGAAGGTATTTTAATTCGTTTAATGTGAAACAATTCGGTAATTTTTTATTTAAAACATTTCACATACGTTTATAAACGTCTACATTGAAACATTTTGACAATGTTTGTTTCGTTAGATATCTGACTTTTTTCATACGAAATGTTTCAGTAATGCTTATTTCGGAAAGGTTCTGATATCTTATATTCAAAATGTTTCAATTTAAATATTTTAAAAACGTTCTGAAAAACTTTCAGTAAAACTTTTGTTAAAAATTTACTTTGACCTTCTTTCTACATACTATATAAAACGTTTTACTAACATTTCTTTTGAAAGTTGTCTGCCACCTTTTATCGAAAACGTTCCAAATGGAATTTTTGAAGCAAAAAAAGGTGCAATGTATCTATTAGTAATATTTTTTGTGAGCATTCTGAAAGATGTACAAAAACCTTTTAAAGAGATATTTGGAAGCTTTTGAAATGATTTTAAAGGCTTTCTTAATTCTTAAACTCTGGCAGACACTTTAAATTTTATAAAGCTTTCAGTACACCTTTTAGAAAGACTTTTGAAAGATTTCTAAAAGATGCAATATTTCAAACGACAGCTCTCACGAATGTTTCTGACAGGTTACGTAATTACATTAATCTAGGCTAATTCACGATAAATTCTATAACTTTTACAAACTTTAAGAAGATACAAAATGAATACGGAAAAAAATGTTTGGTTTCAGCAACCAAATCATTTAGTAAAATATGAACTAACTGGAGTTTTGGGCATGACTACCAAAAATTGGTTTGTTTCAACAACAATTTTCGTTATGAGAATTAGATAATAGTAGTTTTTTTTACTTCTTTCATAAGAAATGTTTCAGTAATGCTTATTTCGGAAAGATTCTTATATCTTATATTCAAAATGTTTCATTTTAAATATTTTTAATACGCTTTGAAAAACTTTCAGTAAAACTTTTGTTTAAAATTTTCTTTGACCTTCTTTATACATACTTTCTGAAACATTTTAGTAACATTTCTTTTGAAAGTCGTCTGCCACCTTTTATCCAAAACGTTTCAATTGTAATTTTTGAAGTAAAAAAAAGATAGTAATATCTACTGTAAGCATTCTGAAAGATGTATAAAACCTTTTAAAAAGATATTCGAAAGCTTTCTCAAAGATGCAATATTTTAAACGAAAGCTCTTACAAATGTTTCTAAAATATTACTTGCCGATCGGGTACTGATAACGCCACTTCACCAAAAATTCAAAAAATAGTTTTTGAAAAAACTTAAAACGACAAATAACCAAACTGAAATTCCAGGTCAAAAACCGCAGACATAGAAAGGATGTTGCACATTGCCAGACCGGAAATAAACACCGCCACTTCAACTGTAATAGTAGAAAAACCCAGTGCACCTTCGGAGAGCAAAAAATACACGAAACGACGTTACACGGACTCTCGGCACCAGACGCGTCACATCCCGGATGCTGAAAGTCTCGCGGGCAAAACCTCCTCTCAAAGCCCCGAGAATCCCCCAACTACGTCGTCGCCGTCGGCAACGACTGTCACCCAGAGTCAACGAACCACGACGACGCCGATTTGGAAACGCCGGGAACTCATCTCCAGCGCCCCAAAACAACGGGAAAGCTACTTCTGAAAATTTCCAGGCTCGATTTTGACAGATCTCAGAATTCAAACTTTTTTTTTCAACATACATAATTTAAAAAACGGATTTGAGGAATCACTACCAATTGTTCGTAACTTTAGAACAATGCGACTTTAAGAATTTAAATAAAGGAGTTTTTCCGATTGTAAATGCGATTCGCGGGAAAACGTGGAGTTTTTAATCTGTTGATTGTTGAATAAAACTTTAATTTTTTTGTACGAATTCGTGGTGTATTTTATGAATTCCAGGGTTATTGACGGAACAAATATCCTTGACTGCCAACAAAATTTATTTCACACTTGGTTTTCTTGCCTTTTTTTCGTTATTTTATCAAAGACCTCTTGTCTATATATACAGATACATGGCGTAATAAATAATACAGTGCGCGACAGAGCTACACAAGCTTCGGCATAAAAAAATTGCGAATGAAACGTCACACGTTTAAAGTAATATGCTATATACATTTTCGTGTTCTCTTAAACAAAAACTCCGAATTCTCAACATCCAACTTTTTTTGAAAATATAAAATCTACAACAGTTAAAAATAACAACAATCACAACAATAACGATCGAAATATTAGAAAATATCGAGAATTTCTGAAATATTGAGTTATGTTTTAAGTTTCTATTAATTGACGAATATTTTGATTTCGTACTTTGAAATACATTCTAGTGACATTTCCAAAGCGACTAGTGACTGTTTTCTAATCCGGCGACAGAGGAAAAATAGTTTTATTGGGGTTAAAGCACATTCGTGTCTTTCGTCGAGGAAATCGATAATTGGATAAAAAAGCGTATCCTAAGGACGGAATTTGCTTGCATTGTTCCTTCGTGTAAATAATGCGATAGTTGCAATCCATATACATATGATATATCCATAAAAATTTTTTCGTAGTCATATATTAAAGAATCGCTAAAAAATATAAATATATTCACGTTGAACGATAAATTGCCAACGAAGGGCTGGACGGATCGATAGTTTCACCTCAGGTGTGATACAATTTTTTTATATATTTCTATGTCCTTTCCTTACATCGCTAATAAAATTTTCTAAAAAAGAAATTTGGGCCTGGCCAACACCAGATTTGATGTCGTTTACGAACAAAAAGAGGACGGTTGTTTTCGTGACTTTTTATAATACTGTTCGAACGAAAGGATTCGTAAACAAGGCTTTTTCGACGATTTTTGTCAGTTTTTTTAGGGAGTGGGGTTTTTTGGATTTTTTAGAGAAATATGGGAATTTTTGGAAAATTTTGAAATTGGTAGATTCGAAAAAAAAGTCACTGCGATTGTGCAGTATAGGGATTTTTATTTTCTTACTCCATTTTTGTTGTTTTTAGGAGTAACTTGTTGTTGACTAGAATTCAATATTGTCGATTTGCATTTTTTGTTTTCAGATCAGAAAGTTTCGTGATAATGTTCATATTTTGTGCTTTTTTGAGATCTTAGAAATCTGAAGAAATTTTTTTGATATGATGAACATTTCCGAATTTTGAGGAAATGATGGTAATTCCGAGAAGTTCAATGTATTTTTTTTTTTTTTTTGAATATGTAATAATGGAAACAGCAAATTCAAATTTTGATTTTTCAATTTCTAAAGTTGTGTTCCTTTTTGAATAAAAATTCTTGATGTATTTAAATTGAGGTCATAAGTTGGATTTTCGTATTCGAATTTAACTTTAATATTTACGAAATCCAGTTCTAGGTTGTGCGATGAGTCAGTTGAAATTTTAGAGAGGAATATTTTAAAATTTTCCTTTTTAACTACATCCTTAAAATAGTAAGAATTTTGAACTTGTATTTAATAAAATGGCAAATTTAAAGTTTTAGGAATCCGCTTTAAAAAAACTCGAATATACATAAAAATTGCAGATCTTGCCTAATGTAAATAAAACATTTTTGCATTTTCCTAGGATTGACTACGTAAATATAAAATTCTGAAAACTCAAATTTTATGAATTAAACAATAGTCATATTTTTAAAATTAATATCCAACTTTTGCTCTAAATTCAATTTTTTTTAAGAACAGAGAAAAAGAAAATTTTGTTTCTTCAATCGTCAGTTCTTTTAAAATGACATTTCCCAATTTTTTATGTCTGAACCGACAATTTTTTAGGTATAAAAACTAAAAAAATATTTTGTAGGTTTTCAAAATACATTAATTGTATTATAACAAACTAACATAACTTATTGAATTATTGAAGCTGAAATAAATTTCAGAAAAATTACAATGAACAAGGCTTAGATAAATAATTGAATAAAGTACTTTAAATAGTTGCCGACCATTTTCCCGAATCCGTTTTCCCGAAAGGTCTTTTTTCGAACGGCCATTATCCCGAAAAACCATTTTCCCGAACGGTATTTTTCCCGAAGCGTTTTTAATTTTCCCAAACGGGTAATTTTCCTATCAGCCTAATATCTAGAAATGCCATGATAACGCATTTACAAAACAATTGACGCATGAACACAACTGTCACATTCATAATTAGAATCTCCATTTCTTACATGATAATTGCATACAGCAATTGCACACAACATCAACCTGTGAATTTTATATCTGAAGAAACACAATTTGAAATTTTAACCACGAATCTTCTGATTGAAGACTCTTCTTATGAAATTCATAAATGTATACTATTGAAATGAAAGTTAAATTCCAACCGAAATTCGGAAAATAATACTTTCGGGAAAATTGTCGTTCGGGGAAAAATACTTTCGGGAAAATGGCCATTCGGCAAATAATACGTTCGGAATAATGGCATTTCTGGAAAATGGTCTTTCGGGAAAATGACCGTTCGGGAACTTAGATTCGGGAAAATGACTGGGAATCACTTCAAATTGTTTTTTAGAACATTAACATGAGTACTTTTCATTAACAAATTATCGAGACTTGAATAATAAATTAAGACTTTATTCATTATTTCAGTAAAAATGTTGTACTTTGGAAACTTGTGTAATTTCTTGATAGTGTTTTCACACAATATATGAAAATGACTAATGCGAAAGAATTCAATGATGAAAATAGAAAATGATTCATTTTCTTTGTCTCTACACTCAAAAATTTTATTCTGAGTAAAATAAAATACTAAAATTATCATCACTTTTTCTTATGATACTAAAATATCACAGGAAATACCAAATCCATCGAAAAATAAATTAAAAAACGTTTATCTAATAAAAAAAAGATGACACCAATGAATAAAAGTAATCAATAAACAGTAAAAAACCTTACCACGAATTTTCTGTTAAAAAAACATTCCCTTCAAAAAAATCAGAAATCCAAAAAACCTCATATTCCGCAAAACCCAGCTGCGAGCGCTGCCCAAAGCGCGTCGGTACGTAAAAAAAAAGAACCCCGAACGAGCGAAGGAAAACGATCCCAAACCATTATTTTTTTCTTGCTAAATGCACACATTACGTCGGCGTAATACACTTGATCTCATTCGCGTAACACAAATACATAAATCATGCGCTCGTTGCATTCCGCAGAACAAAGTTCCTCGCCCTCGTCGCTTGGTGACGTTAAAAAAACGTTCTTTACTTTTGTTTTCCGCGATATACTTCGCAGCACTTGGAATTTCCTTTCCTTATCGATCACAGGGTGCCTTGATTCCATCAAAAATCGTTAGTGGAATTCGAAGTTTTTTTCAGACCTCCGTTGAGTGCGTCTGGATTCGGACTTTCTTTTGCGAGCCGTTCCTGGTAAAGGTCGGACTGTGGGCGGAAAATCCAGGATTTTGGATGCCCAGAGGCTTGGGTTTCTTCAGGGAGCTGCGCAGAGGCGAAGCCGAGCTGGAGACGCTTGCAGACGTCGCCACTGACGCCATTGAGCCGTTTCCGGCAGGGCCCGCGTACGGCTTGCCGCTGGCGTCGGTCATTGATATTCCGCCACCTGAAAATATAACGAATTTCGAATATATAATATTTACTACATAAATGTTACTATCTTTTACTGAATTATTATATTTAAATATCTAAATTAATCGATTTTCCAGTCACAAAAATACCCTTTTTCATTATTTTAAAGTTTTTGAAGTGGAACTTCTTTTCCCGGGGGGTAAATCCGTAACAACAGCGTCACGCTTTTCGCATCACGCTTTTAGCGTCACGCTGTCAAGTTGGCGAAAAGCTGGCGTTTTGACAATAGAGATCATTTACAAATATCATAATAAATTAATGATGATTTGTTAATTGTTATTCTAAAAATTTTTTTTCCAAAAATTTTTTTTTTTTTGGTTCCCGATTAAGGATTTCACATTGTTTTTTATGAAACTATTTTGTTTATGCAAATTATTAGAACAAATTTTTAAACAATTTTTTTTAAAATATATATATATATATATATTCATTTCATGGTTTTTTAGGTTGCTGAGTTGCTATTTGACATTGTTTTTGTAAAATGTTTTTGTTGAAACAATCTGTACAAACAAATTTATTAACAATCTTATTTTCACAACATATATGTCGATTTCATAGTTTTTTAGGTTGATGAGTTAGAATTCGACATGGTTTTTGTAAAATTCTTTTGTTTAAACATTATATTTAAACAAATTTTTTAACAATCTTATTTTCACATTTTCACAACATATATGTCCATTTCATGGTTTTTTAAGTTGCTGAGTTTGAATTTGACATTGGTTTTGTAAAATTTTTTTGCTTAAACAATCTGTTTAAACAAATTTACCAACTATCTTATCTTCACAACATATATGTCGATTTCATGGTTTTTTGGGTTGATGAGTTAGAATTCGACATTGTGTTTGTAAAATTGTTTTGTTCGAACAATTTATTTAAACAAATTAATTAACAAACTTATTTTCACAACATATATGTCCATTTCGTGGTTTTTTAGGTTGCTGCATTGAAATTCGACATTGTTTTTGTATAATTTTTTTGTTTAAACATTCTATTTAAACAAATTTATTAACAACCTCATTCTAACAACATATATGTTCATTTCATGGTTTTTAAGTTGCTGAGTTTGAATTTACCACTGTTTTTGACGAATTTTTTTGTTTAAACATTCTATTTACACAAATTTATCAAAAACCTCATTTTCACAATATATATGTCCTTTCCATACTTTTTTATGTTGCTGATTTTGAGTTTGACATTGTTTATGTAATATTCTTTTGTTTAAACATTCTATTTAGACAAATTTATTAACAATTCTATTTTCACAAAATAAATGTCTATTTCATGGTTTTTCGGATGGATGAGTTAGAATTTGACATCGCTTTTGTAAAATGCTTTTGTTCAAACAATCTTTTTAAACAAATTTTTGCACAATTTTTTAATGAATAACAAGGAAAGCTGTTATAAATAGACATATTTACATTCATTGCATTATTGCAGATTACAGTAAGCGAACAAAATAACGCGGTGTTCCACTTCTACAGGGTGTCCAACGACACACACCCAAGTTTTTTTTACTGGAAAATACAGTATTGTTATAAATATTATATATTTCTCCAAAAAAGATTTATATTTTTTATTATTCCATTATAATCTAAAATATATAGTTTCACCTCAAAGAGTACTCAAAATTTGTCCCTAGCAGACTTAAGGGGGGAACCTGGTTTAGAACGCCGAAAATTGCATGATATTCGGCACAGTGTTTTAGGCTTCTTAACGTATGAAATGTTTCAAGAACTGTT
>JAPYZL010100888.1:0-13436 GCA_030522825.1 Platygaster orseoliae
GTGTAGTGCATGCTTGTGCAAAATAAGGTCAGTGGGGGAATGACGGCCACTAGAGGTGGGGTAACTATTATTTATCAATTGTGCTCTTATTATACATGCTATAACTGCGACTCAGATCTCGATGATGTCGATGAAAATTAATGTCGTTGCACTCTATGTTTAAAGCATTTTTTTCAATATGTTTCCTTTTTATTTCACTTGCGCTTTTTGTGAGCTATCAATAAAGTTACAATAACAAAAATGTCGAATTTCCATTTGTTTTCTTTCACAGAGCCTTCATTAAGTATTCGCAGCGATTTGCGTTGATATTTGTGCGATTTTTTGTCGGTTTTTGAGAGTGGCCGTCATTACCCCACCATTTTTCTTAATGACGAAAACCAACTTTTTTCAAAGATTCTAATTTTTTTTCGTTTGAATCAAAATTTTTTAAATCTGCCGATATACTTTGTTAGCATCTAAGTTACACTTGTTATCTTAACTCTCGTTTGATCAAAAATGTCAATTTTTGGATGTGTTTTGATGCTGAATGAAAACTATGCCGTCATTGCCACACTTTCCCCTATGTAGTTTTTAATTTTTTGTCCAAATTGAAATTATAGCTCGATTTTCAAGAAAATCGTTGCAACAATCTATGAAAAATTTGAATTGCATCCTCAGTGATTTTGATTTTTTTAAAAGTGGCTAGATTCTTATAAAAATCAGAAATCTCTTATAAAAATTCCGTTTTTTATAAAGTCAACCTTATAAAATTCTTATGAAAAAAATTTTCCTAGAAAATTTTAACCTCGTAAGAAAAACTTTTCTTTTAAAAATCAGTTACACATTTATAAAAATTCTAAAATCTCATTAAAAAAACCGTATTAAAAGAATATCGTCATTGGAAACGAAGAATAAAGGAAAATCTGAAAATATAGTCATCAACGGAAACTAAAAAATACGAATAAACTGAAAAATTTAGAAATACATTTTTTTCGAAAAACTGTTTGAATAGACAAATTTCTTATGTGACAAATTTTTTATAAATTTCATACAGAAAACAATGTTTACGAAGAAACTATTTTCTACAATTTTCTACAGGAAATAGAATAAAAAGAAACTTTCTTATAAGATTTTTATAAGATTACTATTTTCAAAAAGTTTTTCTTATAAGAATTTTATAAGGTCGATCTGATTTAAGTTTTTTTTATTAAAGTATTTTCGGAATAATTTTTTCATAATTATGGATAAATTATCATCATTTAATTATTATCACTAATTGCATTCTTAAGAAGTGTTTGTAAATTGTACGTTAATTTTATGAATCCAAACAATTAAAATATGCACAATGGACCCCTGCACAAAAATCTGTATGCACAATAAATATACGCACAATGTTAGCAATGCACAAAAAATGTATGTACAATTTTATACCTCCCCCCGGATCCATTACCGTGTACTTGCAAATTCGCGAAATTCCGCCCAATTTGCGAATCTATAATTAAGAAATTATTGCGAAATCGCGGCTCGAAAGATGACGTTCCGAACGCGTATGTGGAAAGGGGAGCATTGAATAATACAGTGACTATTCGGGAACGTTTTGACGCAATGAAAGACGTATGCTCTTGGGCCAAATCACGGTGGCCGCCGCTTCTTCAGTGCTCGCCGAGACACTCCGCGGAAATGCCATTCGAGAATAATAATGCGCTTATAAATAAACTCTCAGCAAAAAATTCAATCCGCGTACGCGCCGTTTGGTCTCTCAGTTGAATCCTGATTCGCCGATCTCGCGTTCTCCATGTTCCCCATTGTTTTCAAAAAAATTTGTCACTCAGTGAACAGCGCGACTTTTTGCTCATGCAGATAAATTTAGTGATCAATTGCATAATGGATGAATCTTACAGCCAAAAACTTGTTTCCAAAAAACATTAGAAGCAGTGATTTGCACTTTTGTAATAAACGCAATTGGATCTCGAGACTCTTCAAAAGTGTTTTAATCGATTGCCGGGAATATTACATCGGCGGCCTTTCGAATATGATTATTTTGGTTCAAGGTTGCAGAGTCTCAAAAATAGAAACAAGTTAGAAATAGGGCACCATTGCTAAAATTTTGGTAATGACTCGGTAAATCCGGTTGATGGTGTTTTTGTATGTGAAACTGCAGGGAATGACGTCTTTGGCATTGTGCAATTCGGTGCGCTAAAATATATCGCTTCGTAAAATGTGTCATCGGCGAACGTCACAGCCTGCGTAACAAAACAAAAGTCGTTGTTGTACATTTCCCAAAATTATGCGAATTTGCTTTAACGAGAAAATGAAAATGTAACCGGAGTTCAGTGGTGCTCGGGTTTTCGACACGTGAAGTACGTTGGAGTTTTGACGTTTGATGAAGTGAAAGAAATTGGTGGTTTTGCGCCGATGACACGGGTGAAATACACTTTAGAGGATCTTGGAAGTTTATCTCGCGGAATGGAGAAGCCGAAAAAATCGAACGTGCAGGCCGCGAATTCGGGTGATTTGTCTGGTTCTAGTGGCAAAGACGCGAGTCATGGAACGGGGGCGGAAAGTGGTGTTACTCCTCGACCGCGGAAAAAGCTATCGTTCAAAGAACCGGAGATTTTCAGTATTTTCAAAAGGAAATCTTTGCTCAGAAAAAAACCACCTCCTCTCGCGTTACAAGCTTCGACACCGTCGAGCGTCAGTTTTGATGAGAACGTTTTTAGGGAAGAACATGAAGATTTTGACGAATTAGAGGTAAATGAAAGAAGGATGAAAAAATTTTTAGGGGTACGGTTGAAATAATGAGTATATACTTAATTCCAAAAAAAATTCTTCTGATTACTTGGAGATAATGCATTTCTATTCCCTCTCAGTTTGAATTAGTTGAATTTGGATGGTATTGATTGTGCACAAATTTATTGAGCACTGTTTTTATTGTGCACATTTTTTAATAAAATCATTACTATTACTCTGAACTTAACAAATTAGGGCATAAAAGTTCTTGATTTTTTGAATGAGTACTACAAAATTATTTTTTTATCGTCCTGTGTACAAATTTATAAAAATATGCACATTCTCCTGGTGCACAATAAATTCATATTCGGAAATATTAATTTGGATATGTTCAAAATTTGTTGACAAAAGTTAAAATTGACAAAAAAATTAGTGAAAAATTGACTTATTTAATGTTAGTCAATATACACTTGTCAAAATAGTTGAATCTGATAAGGAAAAATAGTCGATTCTTTGAAAATAACGATTATAGAAGGCTCTACTACAATGTCTATTTAAAATACAGTCAATCTTCGACTAATTCAAAAAAATAAAACACCAGTGAAGTACTGTTCAAGCTTTTCGCTGTCTAACCATTATCAGGAATTCTATACAAACAAAATCCCTTTTTATAATAACGTAATTTAAGCAAAGTTCAGACTATGAAATAGATTTTTTTTTTCAAACAAATAAATTTGAAACAGTAAATGAAAAAGTACTTGAATTGTGAAGTAAGAAGTAAAAATATTGCGAATGTCAGAGACAGTTATTTTACTTCAACCTATTTATACATTGGCAATTTCAACACGTGACTGTCAGACAGATTGAAATTTTTTATATCGATATACTGCTTTTTTTGGAAATTTACTATTCACCTAGAATAATCGAAAAAATTTCGATCGTAGAACAGTTCAACGTTCGTGAAATCGAACTTGAATACACACGTCATAATTGTACATTCAGTATCGAGAATTTATTAAAATAAAATTCGATGTCATACACGACATACAGCAAATCCAACGGTCGTACGAAAAGTAGATTCTGGAGATTTTAAAGATGTTACAATAAAATTTTTCTCAAGTATAGTCAATTTTTTCATCTCCAGTGATCTTGTTTTACTGGTATAATTTTTCAATTATTTAGAATTTTCAAGTAATGCAAATTTTGGAGTTCATAATTGCAAATTTCCAATCGTTTCAATTTTTCTTTGCATGTGTTAAATCACGTAATTTAATTTTTATGAATTTCTGGTAGCTGAGTTATTCTATACATTACTGTCATTTTTAATTGAGTAGAATTCGTTTTACTCTCAGAATATGTATAAAAAACTAGTTTACATGTATTTATCTATTTCATGTTATTTAAATTCCTAATGTTTTAACAGTCAACTGTCTCAATACCAAATAAAAGTATTCATTTGTAACAGAATCAGAGTAAATGTTATCATAAAGTAGATTCCGAAGATTTAAAAGATGTGACAATAAAATATTTTCTCAAGAATCGTCAATTTTTTCATCTTGTTTTACTAATACAATTTATAAATTATTTCAAATTTCTGAATTTGGAAGTAATGAAAATTTTCGAGACCAAAGTTGAAAATTTACAATTGTTCAAATTTTTTTTGCATGTGCAACATCACGTAATTCAATTTTCATGTTCGTTTATCTGAACTTATTTATTTCATGTTATTTAAATTTTCCAAATAAAATGTTATTTAAATACCAAATTAAAACATTCATTTTTAACAGAGTCAAGCCATGAGAGTAGTTAGGACCGTTGGACAAGCTTTCGAGGTGTGCCATAAGCTGACGATGACCCAAGTAGCAGAAGAAAGAGAAAAATCGCAAGAAAAAGAAAAGGATACGGATGCTGACGATCTGCAACAGGATAATTACGATAATCAGGATGACATAGCAACTGTTCGATCGCAAACTTCTCCAGCTTCGGTGCATAAAGGTAAATGATGAAAACTAAATTCAGTGCTCATTACTGTTCCAATAATTTCAAAAGAACGTTTCAAAACGTTTATGGCAATAGTGAAAATTAGCTTTCATCTACTACATCATTTTTCAATTTTAATAACTTTTTTGTCTGGAGAGTATATTCAAAAACTTTGGTTTTGCCATAAAAAAACTTATTTGATAAAGAATTATATAACATATATTGAAGCGAATATTTATTTATTTTGAAAAAATTTTCATTGGCGACTTAAGATTATTGTTATTGTTTTTTGTTATGTACATATTTTTTTAACTAAAACGACCAAATGAAAATTATGTTTTGATAAGGGACAGTTTGATAGGTAAATTATTATTTATAGATTTTCTTTAGGATTTGTCTTTGTAAAATATTGAATATACTTGAAATTATATAATAAACAAAATTTGTTGGTTATTTAATGGTATAGTTATTGACGATGTTTGTTTTTTCTTGTACAGACTTATCAGTTCTAAGTGATCCAGAGGACACGGTCCCTGAACAAACTTCTGTACCTTCTTTACTACGATCTCATACCGCGCCTGCTCCGTTGGTGACTACAATGCCAATCAGGCAATCGCCTTCGGTAGGTTCACATTATTCGTTGAGAAAGTTTCTATTGTATGAGAAATTGTTTTTTAAGCATTGATTTTGAATGACTGAAATAGCATCGTTTTCTCAACTAAACAGGTGATTGGAATACTGACCTCAAAAACTTGAAGGTTTTGTAGTATTCAATATCTCCGGGGGGAAAATTGTGAGAATTTCAAACTCCTTAACTCAGGAATACTAGGCTTCCTTTTCAACAATCTTTTGGGAAACTTTTAAAGATTTTTTACTAGCGCAATTCCTGAAAATTACAGAAACGTTTTATGATTATTCATTGAGAAATGTCTTTAGAAATTTAAAAATCTTAAGTGATGCTTGTGAGTTTTTCTGAGGTTTTGGTGTTTCTCTGAATCTCTGGAAAGTAATACAGAAAATCATTTTCAGGGATTGAGTACATACACAACAATAATTTTGTAGAATATTTTTAATATTTCATTGAAACCTGCGTAACTCATGACAAGTTGAACAGACACGAAAAATGAATTACTTATAAAGAAAAAATTAGCAGAAGTTCATACTTTTGAATCACAAAAATTTGTTCAGAGTCCAAAAATATTATCTGAAACTATCTCAACTTGAATCTGATTTAAAATCTTGGAAATTTGAAAAACTTTGGAAATATTATAAGATTACGAATTTATGACGATCGAAAAGTTTTAATTACACGTGTTACGTTTCAAAGTAAAAAAATTGTGAAAAATTCGGAAACATTGGAATTTATATAAATTATTAATAATCTTATAGAATCTGGAAATTGTGTAAGAGTTTCATAAAATTTTAGTGAATTGTGTCATTTTATTTTATTATCATTTATCTTCAAAACATGCATGATAATGCTGTGTCATTTTTTTTATAAATGTCTGAGAAATTTGAAAATAATTCAAGAATTGCAAAAAATCTTCATAAGTTGGACAAATTTCCATTAAATTTGGGAAGTTTCATACATTTGTTATTGATACAAAGAAATACTGAGGAAAAATTGTTGTTAATTCTATAAAATTTAAAGCATTGTTCAAATTTCAGACAATGTTTATAAATTTCTTGAATTCATTTTGTATTTCTTCGGAATATGCATGTTATTTTTCGATTTTTATAAAAAAATCTAAAATAAAAAGTATCAAATAATTATAAAAATCCACATGACTTAGGCAACTATTCATAAAAGTTATGAATTTTTGAATGGTTTGTGTTATTATGAATATTGATGATGAAAGCTTAAAGTTTTGAAAAATATGGAAAATTCGAAAGTGTTAAAAATATTAAGGGTTGTCCATAATTCTAGAAAATCTTAAAAATTTGTGGAATTAAAAAAAATGTTCTATAACTAAAAAAAGATTCAATTTCTTTTAATATTTTTTTCAAAAAATGCATCACAGTGTTTTTTTAATTTTTCATGAAAATTTGTAAAACACTTGTAAAGTACACGAAAATTCGAAAAAACTTAACGAGTTGGACGAATTTTTAAAAACGTTTGAATATTTTTTAATAATTCACAACATGTTTGAAATTTGTAAAATTCTATATAAATTAAATGATATCAAAAATTTCTAAGTTATACAGCTTTTCTCCAAAATTTGAAAAATTTGAGGCTTTTTAGAGAATGTTCATGAATTTTGTAAATTGTAAAGAAATAATTAAATTCTGCAAAACCACAAAAATCATGTAATATCTTTGATAATTTTGTAAATAAAAAAATGTTCAACCGTACGGAATTTGTCAAAAATTTCGAAAACTCCACGAAAAATTACAAATTTTATGAAATGTTGATAAATCTTTTAAAATTGGTAATCTTTTGACGATTCGGTAAAACTACTATTTGTAAATTGATGCGAAAATTGTTGAAATTTAGGATCTAAAATTCTTGAAAAATTGCAAAAGTCTAGAGATTAATATAGAAGCAATCATTTTTTGCAACTCCTATAACCCTTAACAATTTTACAATAATCTAAAATCTTCTTACAACCACGAAAGTTAGAGTATACAACAAGTGTAAAGTTTGTTTCGAAAATGATATAGTCTGTTATTCTGAACCTATGAAATCACAAAACGAAAATCCGGAAAAATCTACATCTTTTCATATTCCCAAAATCTCCTCGAAATAAAATATTCCTAATAATATAAAATTTTCACAACTAACCAACATCTGAAGCCAACATAAACATTCGAAAATTACACAAAATATAATAAACGTTCATCAACTTTCAAACAGATATTTAAAAATAGTATAAATTTTCTGAAGAGAGTCAGAGAACTTTTTGTAACACAACGTTTCAAGAAAACATCGTAAATTTCCCAAGACTCAACTTAGTAATGATCGCCAAGATTTCCAACACTAAAAAAAATAACTTGGTTGGCTCAAACAAACGTTTGGTCGTTATTTGACGTACTAAATATTTGATTTATTTAAATAAATGTTAAGTTCAGAAAAACAAATTCGACTTGAGAGACACGTAAATTTTTTTGACTATACAAAAATTTGTTCGTCAAATAAAATTTCGTTTCTCTAAATGAAAAATATAATTTAAGTTAACTAAATATGTATTTCATCAAATAACAATCAAACGTTTGTTTGAACCAACCGAATCGGTTTTTTAGTGTACGAAATCACGAAACAGAAATTTCGAACAAAAATCCTATAAAATCTTCATATTTTTATATCCTCAAAAGCTCCTCAAAATACTAAAAACTATTTTCACAATCCTACCAACATCAAAACCGAACATAATCATTCTGAAATTCCGCAAAATCTAATAAACATTTATCAACTTTCAAATGAATCTTCAAAAAAAGTTGAAATTTCTTGAAGAGACTCAGAAAACTTTTCTATAGCACAATATTCCAAGAAAATCTCGACTTAGTAATGGTCACCAAGATTTCCCATGAAATGACTTGTACAAAAGCAGGTCACAAATTTTTTCGTCCGTATAAAAAAAGCATTGAAGTGATTGCCGTGTTTCTCGGGTAGTTATTAATGTAACGCGACATTTGATTAGGGTACGGCGACCATTTCCGACGGGGGAATGGTTCCTTCGAGCGAGTTGGCCGCGCTGAAACACGAAGTGCAGCTATTGCGCGAGAGATTGGAACAGCAGTATCAACAGACCCGCGCGGCGGTCGCTCATGCACGACTTCTTCAAGAGCAACTCGCGGCGGAAACCGCGAGTCGTGTCGAAGCGCAGGTAACTAACGGTCACTTTATCATTTTCTCCCCGAGCTGAAGACACCCAACCGCACTGGGTTATGATTGAAATTTTATCGCTCCGGGTACTTCATAAAGTACCGTAAGACAGAGCGTAATGAATCGTAATTGTAAACACGATGGATACTTTGCTACCGAGAATCTCGCAGTGTTCCGGACAAACTTGTCGGAATGCGAAGAAAGGAACAATGAATTTTTTTATTTTTTTATCTAGATTTATAGTATTTCTTGATTTTGATAGACACGATTGTATTTTTAGGGTGAAAGATTACATTTTTTCGGAAACATGACGTCATAATTTTTTTGAATTATGTATATCTAAAATGATGGAATTGACTCTCACCCTTGATTATATCAGAAACAGTTGACTTTGATGTAATTTTGTTGTACGAAGAATTTTTTTGGAAATTGATGATGCTAGATGTGAGTTCGGTTTTTCGTTGTTTTAGGAAAAAAATCTGATTTTACTATATTATGATGTATTACTGGTTCTCTATTGGATTTATAGATAATCGTTTCACCTTAAGAGGGTCACAATTTGGTGACCGAAAGCTTGTACTATAATAAACTACATCGTTCAGCATAATAGTTAATTTTTTCATACAAAAAAATTAGCTCCGAGGATCGAAATTGAGAAAGAAGATTTTTGAATGAAATTAAAAAAAAAATTTTTTATACTAGGAATTAAAACTCATTTTGAAAATTGAATGAAAAAAAAATCCTTACTAAGATTGTAGAAATTTAGTGGTTTTTAAAAATAAGTTTATGCTAAAGATTTGAAATGGTTATAACAATTTTGAGGATTTCTGTTAAAACTGTTGAAATCCTGTTAATATCATGGTTATTATAAACTTGTTTTACTTGTTAATTTGTGAGGGAAAGAAGATTAAAAATTTTTCTAAAATTTTTATTTTGTTTATTATTATAATAATTTCTTCCGAATACTAGACTGAGAATTATCATTTAATCTAAAAATTTTCGGTAAGTTTAGTTTACTTACTGAGACTTATAATCTTTTACTACTTACTAAGACTTCAACGATTTGCAATACCTCAGATTATATAATTTGGTAGTTTTTTTTTAATGAGTTCGTTAAAGGTTTGAAATGGTTATAACGATTTTGAGGAATTCTGTTGAAACTCTTGAAATCGTGAAATCTAAATATTACCGTTTTTATAAACTTGCCGATTCACACGCAAAAGAAGATTGCAAGTTTTCTAAAAAAATTGTTTTCTTTTATTTCTTTTAATTACTTGGAACTAGGAATCATCATTTAATGTCAAATTTTTTGATAATTTCAGTTTCCTTACTAAAATGCAGGATTTTGATATCTAAGATTATAGAAATTTGGTAGTTTTTTAAAAAGCATTTTGTTTAAGATTTGAAACACTTATAACAATTTTAAGGAATTCTGTTGAAATTGTAAAAATCGTGAAATCTATTATTATTATCGTTATTATAAACTTGTCAGTTAGCGAGGAAAAAATGGAAATTTTTCTTACAAAATTTTTTTTAATTTTATTTCTTCCAATTACTGGAACTAGGAATTATCATTCAATGTGAAATTTTTTGATGATTTCAGTTTCCTTACTAAATGTAAGATAGACGATTTTCATATCTAAAAATATAGAAATTTGGTAGTTTTTTAAAATAACTTTGTTAAAAATTTGATACAGTTATAATAATTTCCAGGAATTCTGTTGAAACTGCTAAAATCGTAAAATCTGTTAATATTATTGTTATTATTAACTTGTCAGTTTGAGAGGAAAAGAAGTTAGCAATTTTTCAAAAACAAATTTTTTTTCTTTTATTTCTTGTAATTACTGGAACTGGAAATAGCCGTTTATTGCAAAATTTTTTGATAATTTCAGTTTCCTTACTAAAATGTACGGTTCGCATTACCAAAGATTGTATAAATTTTGTAGTTTTTTTAAATTTTAAATAATAACAATCAATAGCTAGTTCTTAGTACTAATCAATAGTCTATATTCATAAATAATAATGTTATTCATTCATAATAAGTTATTTAGATATTTCATTTATTACTGATATTATTATTTAGTTCACAATAACTTTTAATCATAAAAATTATTTATACTTAACAAATTTTACTATAATAATCGTAAATATTATAAATATCAATAAATATCTAATGACAGGACCATTTAAACTGTGAAACTGTCAAAACTGCGTGATACACTAATAATTATTAATTATGTTGTAAAATATAAAAATTCTAATTCTGACGGAACCCTTTACAATTACAAACCTCCTTTTCTTTAAATATAATATAATATATTATACTCAAGTTTTCTAAAAATTTATACTAAAATTAATCGATTATCAAGTAATAAAAAATGCACTTTATTACACTTTTTCAACCTTTCGATGTTTAATGTGAGACTATTTTGAGAAACTCAAAATAAAGAGCGAATACAATCAATATAATTTTTCCACCAGAAAAATCATAAACAAATAACAAAAAGTCGAATTTCATTCTTCAAATTTTTCAAAAACCCATACACGATGTTTTCAAGCAATCCGTTGAATTAATTTACATGAAGATTTATTTTTAAATAAATTCAAACCATATCGATTGAGTCGAAAAAAAGTAATTCGTGCACAAACATAATTTGGATTATTCTTTATACATATATAGATTATATCTGAATTTCGGGAACAGTTTGAAATCCCAAAAGCTCTCTTTGCCAACGCACCTGTAAATTTCCAGTTTAAAAATCAGATAATGATTTTATGTTTTTTAAACAAGTTCATGTACTTTCTTTTCGTGCTCATCTCTATTTTTGTGTAACCATTCTCGAGCATTATTTATAGATTTTTTTTTCTCGTTTCTGTTATCGTTTCGTCAACTTATTAGCAATAGTGAATAAGGTATATTTTTGATGCTATAGGAAAATCTACTAATTTTTGCGTATTTCCTAAAAATGTCAACTCGAAATGATATTCCAGGCAAGGGCGCATCAGCTGTTCGTCCAAAACAAGGACCTGCTGGAGCACATAAGTGCGTTAGTGGAATTCCGCGGTCAAGAGAGACTGTCGGACGGTCTCACAGCGACGCAACAGCAAACATCGCAGGTGCCAAGCTCTACAAGCGTGCCGCAAACGGTGACGACACCTGACCTGTCTAGCCTCGGCCAGGTAACACTCTACCGCATTCCATGATAAGCGCCAGAGCCAGCGATCCTGCAACGCCTGCCTGTTATTGTCGTCGTTGCGTTCCAATTAACGTCTCTTAACAGATAACTTGTGCATTTTTATACTTTTTTGTACCACTTAATGCTTTGTTTTTGGTCCGGAAAAGCTTCGCGACGAGTTCACTCGAGGAACGATTCTTAACCTGTTCATTTTTAGGCATAAGTGAACACTTATAGGTCTATTTCAGATCTTTGTAGACTTGTCTACTACTCAGATATCACTTTCATAAACATCTTTGCACATTCAACGCTGTATGATGATTGATGGAAATTGCAGTATGAATCGTTAAAGATGCGTCAGCAAAATCTTACGTTCTTAAGTACATCAGAAGTGTGCTTTGTCATGATGCAAATATTGTAGCATCATTGTAGAATCATTGGTGCATCATTTTGAACTTTTTTTCCAAAAAATGTAAGCTCAACTATATCAATTATGGCAGAATGAAGGTACAATTTTTGAGTAATGTAAAAAGTACATCGATGTTGATATTATTTCGCATTTTGAAAGCAAGTTTATGATGCTGCTTGAATGATGCATTCATTTGGGACTTAAGAGCTGATTTTGATATAGCATTGATGCTTTCGTTCATCAAACAGAGTAACGTTTTTATTGGCTCAAAAAATGCTCATTCAAAGCACATTCAAAGATAGAACTCCATATAGCTACGTAATTTTCTGATTCTCTGACTGGTACACGATTTGACCTTGATTGTGCAATGAAAGATACATTGTAGATCAGACAATAAAATCCCTACAATATGAACATGCAAAGATATAAAAATGATTGACACTTCTTGTTGTCACAAACATGAATAACCGAAAAGTGTGTCAATTATTTGCTATCGGGGTTCTAGAACTGTTCTAGAGTTGCAACTTTTTTGAATTGTAGGTAGACAAATCATAAGATTCTGAACTCGAAAAAGTTACAAAAGAAAAAAAGCCACTTTTAAGTTTTGGATATTCAAACTTTTCCGAGGAAATAAAAAAAACCTATAAACACAAATAATTGTGACCAATAACTAAAAAATAAATAAACAAAATACTCAATGAAAGCGACAAATTTAAGAGTAAAATTACAAAAGCTTAGTAAATGAAGAATTTGACATTTCATTTTGTCCGTGTTGCCTGCAACTCCATTTATACTAACTTTAAGTTACAAATTAAAATCGTATATTTTTTATTTTAACACGGATTTCCGGACATAAATAACAAAAACTTTTCACGAAATTGACGGTAATGAACAAAAATAATGTGTACTCAAACAGGTTTAGAAATCAACTCCGAAAAATGGACGAATCTCGAAGCTTCTCCGAACTCGTTTACGCCCAATACGATTTCCACTCATACATGATTATATATGGCCCGACCCATGCATTACAACCATATACAGTCATGTATAAAATTTTATTCGCGGTCATTCTCTGGAATCCGTTATCTGAAACAGCTATTTTCCGAAAGTTTTTATTTTTTGGAATCGAATTTCCGAAATACTAATACCGAGAACAATTTCTCAAAACAGACATTTTCCGGAAAACAATAGAAATTTTTGGGATAATCGAATATTTATTACCTTATTTCCTTCTTATTAAAAATAGATATTTATGCTACAAGGGAGAAAAAGGATGATTCCAACGAGTGCAAAGTTTGGGCACGAGCGAAGCGAGTGCGCCATTGCACTCGTTGGAATC
>JAPYZL010100889.1:0-10320 GCA_030522825.1 Platygaster orseoliae
ACCTTGCAAAAGAACGAATTCAGAAAGCTTTTACGTGAAAGTTTCAGTAAGGTTTCCTTAGTACATACATTGAAAGCTTTCATCAGAAAGGAAACAGAAAGACTCTTGAAAGCTTTCTATTGGATGCTTTCAAGTATCACCTTTCCGAAAGTTTCAGTAAGGTCATGCCAAAATCCGCAAGCTTACGTGCCATGTGGGTATGATTTTCTCAAAAATCTTTAAAAAGTTGATTTATAGAAATCCATAAAAAAATGAGAAAGTCCGTTGAGTTGCGAAAAAACACTATAAGTATGAGAAAAAAAAAACTCTAACTTTGTTACTTGAAAATCACAAAAATCGATTTCCATCACATTCAATACAAACATGAAAAAATATGCGATTCTGGATTCCAAAAAATTTGGAAAATCGTACTCCCGTGACCAAATCTTCAAGTATTAAAAATTATAAAATCCTAAAGGAAATATGTATATATTTTATAATACAAATATAATATATGATCATAATAAACATAATACGAAAAATGAACAACTAACTGAATGTAAGCGATTTGAAAATTATTCATTAATTTTAATCACTTCTGAATTTATCATTAAACTAATTTTGACAGCAAAGGGATTTTACTACTGTAAAAACTCAAAAATTATTTTAAGTTCATAACATGCTCAAGTTTATTTTCAAACAAACAAGTATTTAATTAAGTGGATATGTCTCGAATTAAGGATGATTTTTTCAAATCATTATAAATTCGAAGTGAAGATAGACAAAATTCAAGGTAATAAAATTAAATTTTATGTCGTGCCTTGATTGTGTAACATCTTAAAATATGATCCAATTTTCATAGTATAAAAAAATGGAGGAAGGATCATCTTGAAAACACTAAGGTAGTTTGTGCAGTATGATTTTTACTTTTCAAAGCAAATCTTATTTCAAGATGTAACAAAATAAAGGCACGACTTGAAATTCTAATATGACCCCTGATTTGGTCTTTGTTCAAATTTATTTTCAAACAAGCAAGTATTTAATCAAAAGGATATGTCTTGAATAAAGAATGGTTTACTCAAATTATGATAAATTTTCTTAATTTAAGACTTGCCAGCTTAAAATTAAAACTAAAAATAGTCGAAATTAAAGGAAATATTTAAACTTTGAGTCATGCCTTAATAATATTGCACCTGAAAATGATATTGGATTTTTGTAGTTTAGAAAAGTGGAGATAGGATCATTTTGATAATATTAAAGTACTTTGTACAGTATGAATTTCACTTTAAAAACTCAATCTTATTTTCAGATGCATTAAAATCAATGCACGATCTGTAATTTAAATATTATCTTGTGTTTATTGCATGTTCGAATTTATTTTTAAGCAAACAAGCTTTAAATTTTAAAGACTCGCCATCTTCAAGTTAGGAGTAAAGATAGACACAATTTATGATAATATTTGAATTTTCAGTCGTGCCTTAATTGTGTTGCACGTTAAAATAAGATTAAACTTTTACAATGTAGAAGAGCGAAGAATGTATCATTTTAAGAATATTTAGGTATTTTGTGCAGTATGAATTTCACTTTAAAAAGTCAATCTTATTCTAAGATGCAACAAAATCAAGGCACGACTTGAAATTCAAGTATTATCTTGAAATTAGTATTTTTTCAGATTTATTTTCAAGCAAGTAAGCTTCAAATTGAGAGGATACCTATGTTTTGTTAGTAATTGTGAACATAATATACCAAATTTAGAGTGATATCTAAATTTAAAATTGCTTCTTGATTAAGATGCATCTTGAAATAAGCTCCAATTTTCAGAACGATCCCACAATCATAAAAAACATTCCAAATTTCAATACAAAAAATTCACTAACTTGTCAACTCTTCCCTCCTTGCTCCGATTCGCTTCTTGTATCCTCTGTTCAGCCGTGTTCGTTAACTCTGACAGTCGCGCCACTGGAAAATAAAACTCGTTCATTTTCGCAAGTTGAGGTCACAAGATTCTAAAGACATCAAAAATTCATGTGGGAATGTGTGCACCCTACGCTACAGTCATCAAATCATGTAATCATTGGGGAGAAAACTCGCAAATCAGTAGCTCAGGCTCATTACATTAATTCCAACGCAGAAATGTTGGAGACACGAGAGCAAGTATAACACAAGTACTGGTCGTTGCGATTCTACACCAGTACCTGATGTAATACTCACACCTGCGCCCCTTGATACGCTCATGCCGCATTCCTCAGTTATCATGCCAAACTAGCCAACTAAATATTTACGCAAGCCGCGTCAAATTAGTAACGAGCTCGGTCATTGAACTCGGGGTTTCAAGATTTTCTGTGCTTCAAGTAACAGAAGAATCGTTACTTTGTTAATGATCAAACTCTGCAGAGTAAAAAATCTTAAATAAATTAAATAGATTCTCTGCAACAGGTTGAGAATATTTCTTATCTAAAAAAATCAAACATAGAAACAGACATTTGTACAACTTGCAGAAAGATTGAAAAATAATATTTCAATTGCTAATGTTGTTTGGTGTCAATCTTGGGAATATAAAAATTTCAATTATCAATAATATTTTATGGATTTTCTACAGCTGGTTAAGGTACAGGTTTTTTTTACCTAAAAAATCATTTGGTATCACTAAAAACGATAAAACCATAAAATTTTACAGTATTCAACTTTTTTAATTATATGTAATGAAATTCCAAGATTACTAAGAATGTCAAAGGTGAGAAGTCTGTTTCAGTACTACATAAAATTTCTAACAAAGAGCACAACCTAATAAAACGATGAGAAATAAACGTTTGCACACATGATGAAAGAAGTGTATAATTATCCATTGAAAACGTTTGAATACAAATTTTTCGAACCAAAAATGAAGGCTAAAGTCAATCGAATAGATTTATATTAGACTGAACCATTTAATGAGCAATATATGAATTCAATGGTTTTCAATAGTGTCGTATAAATTATTTTCAGCTGGTAAAACTGTTGAAGTGTAAAAGTTTACTCCTTGTCTTAACTTAGTGAACAATCTTGCGATTATGATAAAAATAAAAAATTGGCTACAAAAATATATCTTAATATCAGAATGAGAATATCTATACCATGCAGTAAAAACTAGTTAAAATTACAGAACCCTTGTAAATTTATGTTTTTGAATACCTATATCTAATGATTGCATAAACTATATTCTATTTTACTCCTAAATCTGGAATTTTGCTCATGGATGTCTACTAGATATGTATATGTAACCTGTGAGCTCACAGCTTCACTGGGAATATTGATCAAGTAAAGTAAAAAAATCTATTCGATTTAAATGTTCTACCAATAGTCAAAAATCTTAATAACCATCAACAAACTATTATGAACCTACAAATAAATATTGTAAAGAGATGGAACATTTTTGAGTTGTAGTCACAAATAATCTTGTTCCGGTTAATTTCTATACTTTTTGGATCCGGAAGAGCTTTACGTATTTTTCAGTGCTTGATTCGGTCCGGTAGATTGGGGGTAGCGAGTGGGAAACCCCACGAGGTAATATGAGCTTTACTACTTGGACGCTCATAGTTACCGCATGAGATTACCCACTTCGACGCTACCAATTTCTTAATCTAACATCGTCAAGGTGACGGTTGCAAGATAAACGATTTGTTTATTTTCTGGAACTATAACCGCGTTGAAACTGTAAAAATACTCTCAAAGGCATATAATACTCCGAACAGAGAGCATTTTTTCACAATAAAATTCCAATATTTGGCAAATATACTTTTAAGATGAAATTCAACCCAGAAAAACTCATTTCCGACACAACGAAATCCCCAAAGACACGAAAAATTTAAAAAACGAAAAAACTCCAACCAAGCAATGCTCGAAAATAATAACGTGTGGAGTTTCATCCGTTGCGAATCGTTATCGATACGTGTTTAACTGTTCCGAAAATTTCGGTACGGATGAATTCCTTGAAAAGCGTCACAAAAATGAAGTAAACAAATGATAAAAAAACCAGCACCAATGTCAATATGTGCGAACGGATATTTGTAATCGTGTGCGTGCGTGTGCTTGTATGTTCACGAGCGTGTTTGTGCAAAGGCGGCGGTCCAGCGTGTAATCCGATACCAGCAAGAATCCTGGGTACCGACCAAAAATCCCAGAATTACCAGCTGATATTTAACTACAATGCCGGATTTTTGGTGCGCTTGCGCTTTTTTTGCAGATTTTATTAGTCACAGGTCGCAGCCGAATCGATGGTTTTTTTTTTAAATGTTGCGTGTGGAATTTCGCGTGCTTCGAAAACGATTTCTCGAGCGTAATTTTGAGTGTTCCAAAACAAAAACACTTGTAAAATTTATGGGAATGCGTGAATTGAAAGAAGACGATTTCACACCGAGCACACATTCACGTGCATTAGAATTCAAGTCCAATGCAGTTGCGTCAAGAACGCGTGAAAATTATCACCTCAATTTCAAACGCCGTGAATTTGCATGAGTAATCTAAAAATCATGCGAAAGCGAGTTTCGAGGTAATCATTCAAATGTTAATATTTCATGCAGAAGAAACCAGATTGCGAAAAAGGCAAATATAATATAGTGAAAAGTTGAGAAAGTGAAAAAAATATCGCTTCTTGGTTGCAATCAGTTAAATTCACAGAAGCTTAAAAAAAAAGTGAGGGTTTTTTACCTTCTTGGTCGAGTTGTTCAATTTTTTCACTTTTTTTCTCGAGCTCTTCGGTAAGTCTTGACGCTGCCTTAAGACATTCTTTGGCGTCTGCCAATTGTTCCTGGAAAAATAGTTTTTGAAATGTTTCGTTCGTGAGAAACTTAAGTTCAACTTACTTTAAGATTCGATATTTCCTTCAACAATTCTTTTTCTCTCTCATGCGATTCGTCGAGGATTTTTCGGATTTTCGTAGTTGCCAATTCAATGTCTTTTTCTTTATCTGTAATGACAGTTTAAAAAATTTAGGGTATTAGCTTTCCATTTATGAATCAAAAAATAGAGACGGATGTTACCTCTTTGGAATTGCTCCAAAACCAATTGCAAATTTGTAACCGAAGCCATGTAACCCAAAGCTTTGTCCTCAGCAGCGGAAAGCTTTCTCTGAACATCATCACGTTGCTGTACGATGACAGCCAATTGCTGCTGCATAGTTTCAACTTGCTGGTTTGCCCGAATGCTCGCAGAAGTGTAGATTGACGAGCTATTTTTCGCCTTCTCCTCAGCCTCTCTCAGTTTCGATTCGAACTCCTGTGATTACCAATTTTTTGAGTCAAACAACAAATCTCATAAAAAAACTTAGACGAAGGCACAGAAAGTCTGTGCCATTATGTAGAACTACGTCAACAAGTGACAAGTTTTATCTCAAAAAATACCTCCACCAATTAAATTTAATTCGATTCAATTAACTTAAATCGGGCCTTGTAATCTGTGGCCCAATTAATAAGCCCCAAATTATTTCTAGGCCTGATAAATTGGGAACCTGAAATTTGGGCCTCACTGTTGGGTCCAAAAATAATTTGGGCCTAGTGAATTTGGGACTGATAGAATGGGAGCGTGCAATTTGGGATTCTCTATTTGGGCCCAATCCAGAAGCCCAAAAATACTTTGGGCCTTGTGAATTTGGGCCCGATGAATTGGGAACCTGAAAGTTGGGCACACTATTTGGGCCCAATCCAGAAGGCCCGAAAATAATTTGGGCCTGATGAATTGGGAACTTGAAATTTGGGATTCACTATTTGAGCCCAAAAATAATTTGGGCCTTGTGAATTTGGGACTGATAAAAATGGAAGCCTGAAATTTGGGATTCGCTACTTGGGCCCAATCCAGAAGGTCCAAAAATATTTTGGGCCTTATGAATTTGCGCCTGATGAATTGGGAACCTGAAAATTGGGACTTATTATTAAGGCCCCATTAATAAGGCCCAAAATATTTTTGGCCGAATTTCGTTGCACTTATTCGTTGCAGATACATAGCTTTTTACCCCCCTACTATACCAAAACGCGGAGAAAGACGTAGTTCTACGTCAAAACATTACACATTGGTTTACCTTGAGAGTTTCTTCTCTTGACAGCTCTTCTTCGGTGTGATTCGCTTCGATCTCAACTAAATGCGCCCTCAACCTCTCCAGCTCTTTCGTGGCATTTTGCTCCTTCGCCTGAGCCTCATTCGACTGGTCCTGCAACATTCTGTTGTTCGTTTGTTCTTGCACGAGCGCTGCTTCCAACGCCTTTGATTTTTCGTTGGCAATGGCTAGCTGCCCAGCAATGGACGAATGTTCAACAACGTTGCACTTGTTTTCTGAATCACTGACCTCTTCAAGTTCCTTCAACCGATTTTTCACCACTTGAAGCTCATTTTTGGCCCATAAAATCTGGGCGTCCTTTGCTTTCAACTCTGCAGAGTCTTGTTCCTTCTCTTGCAGAAGTTTTTGTGCCGACGATGCCTGCTGGTTCATCAAAGCTGTGAGTTTTTGAATTTCAGCATGATACTGAACGTTCTCGTTGTGCTTCAGTTGAACCAATTGAACGAGTTCTTCTTTTTGATCAGAGTAACTCTTTTGAAGGTCTTGGTCGGTTTCAAGTTGGGACTTGAGGCTGGAAAGAAAAGGAAACAGTTTGGGGATGTGTACATAAATAACAAAGAAAATTCTTCCAACTTACCTTTGGATACTCTCCTCAGCCGTTTTTTCAACCTTCTGCTTGTCTTCTACTGCAGCCTTCAGATCAACCTTCAACCCAGCAATCTCACTTTCCAAGGCCATTCTATTTTCTTCTAACCTCAAAACCTCTTTTTCCAAATTCTCCGAGTCTTTGACTTTAGCCTTCAACAGATCCAAATGTTTTAATTCTTCGCGACACTTTTCCAAATCTGACTTGTATCCAAGCAATTCATTCGAGAGGACTTCATATTCTTGCTCCAACAGAAACTTTTCCGTATTCAGCAACTCAATTTTGTCATTAGTTTCCTTTTCATGAACCGCAAGTTGGTCGATCAACACATTGTTCTCCCTCAACAGTCTCTCCTTTTCTTGATTCACCTTCTCCAGTTGTTCCTTTTGCGTGTTAGCGATTTCTACAACATTGTCCAACTGCTCCTTCATATTTCGAATTTCGTCCTTTAGATCGTTTTTTTCTTTAGGCACTTGTTCGCATTTCTTTTCAAGTTCTTCATTCTCCTCGCGTAGTTTCATTAACTCCGCTTCCAGTCGTTTCCCATTTCCAAGAGCGATTCCGAGCTCCCGACGAGCATTTTGAAGATCGAGTTTCAACTCTTCGATGAGCTCGATGTTCTCATCCAAGCCCTTGCATTTCTCCAAGGCCATGGCCAACTGCTCGTTCAATCGACACTCAACTTCGTACATTTCCTCCACCTTTTTCCTAAATTGGTTGTTCTCTTCCAAAGCTGCATCAAGTTCTCTGTTAACCTCTTTCACGGGATTTTCTTGTTTCGCCAGTTCCAGTTGTTGCTTCGTGTTTCTCAATTCTGCTTCCGTGTTGCCCCGAGAAAGTTCGAGCTTAGAGTTCTCTGTCTGGAGCTTCTTCAAGTCTTCCTGAAGAGACTCCACGTCTTCAGCGCCTTCAGGAATCGAGGGAAGGTTGGATTTCAAGTGCTGAATTTCCAGATGGAGCGATTCAATGTGGGTGTGAAGGTCATCGCATTCACCTTGAATTGAATCCCTGACTTCCGACGTTTGCTTTAATTCGCGGCCAAGTTCGTTTACCTTCCGTTCGAGCACGTCTTTTTTCCATTTGGTTTCTGCGAAATTTCGGGCTAGCCCTTCGATGAAGGGTTCGTCTTCATCGCAGTCAACTTGCGTGGTTTTCAGAATGGCCTTGATTTTTTCTTCTAACTGCGTTTTTTCGGACTGGGCTTTCGCGAGGTTCTCAGAGGCTTGGTTGCACTCGACGTAGAGGCGTTCGTAAGACTCTTGAAGTCTCAGGTGTTTCTGGTGGAGCTCGTCTTTGAGGGCCAAAACCTTTTCTGAAATTTGAAAAAGAAACTCGAGGTGAATTTTCTAATTAACTGAGGTTCAGAAAAAAGTACGATATGGAAATTACAAACCCATCGACTCCGCATGTTGTTTATCCAGTTCTTCTATGTTCGTGCTCAGACTCCGATTTTCTTCCACGAGGTCATTAATTTTTTCCAAAAGTTCCGTTTCTTTATTTCCATCCACTTTTTTGGATCTCGAGTTGATTTCCTGGCTGGCCCACAGTGGCACGGATTCGAAACCATCGCTTAGTTTTCGGGTTTTCTCGTCGTCGACGTCGAGTTTTTCCACTCTTTCGACCTTGGTGTTTTCACTTTCTAAGGCAGCTAACGCGCATTTGATCAAATCTAACTGTACTGGCGAAGCGAGCTTAGAAATGGCGAAGCGAAAATCTTTGATCAAGGCCGATTCGTCCATCTGCAGGCGCTTCACATTTCTCTCGGCTTCGCGTCCCTGTAATTAATATGATGCTTGTTGGAATTCGTGGAGAGTCGGTACTGGACTTGGAAAATATTTTTGGTGAAAATTGATTCGACAAATTGAAACTTTTTTCAGAATACAACAAAACTAAGGCACGACATGAAATTCAGAAGATTTATCATAATTTGAGAAAATCATTCCTAATTAAAGACATATCCTCTTAATTTATTAATTGCTTGTTTAAAAATAAATTGAAACACAGACTAAATTTACGATATTTGAATATAAAGTTGTTCCTAAATTTTGCTGCATCTTAAAATAAAATTGACTTTCTAAAGTGTTGCAAGTATTTTGATAAAAGTTAACCGATCGAGTAATTAAAAAAACCCACATCAAGTTTTCAATCATTCTTCCGTAAAAAATCTCTTTCAGAATTCTGAAATTTGAGTTTTATAACAGATAAATAATTTTTAAAAGGTTGAAAATTTTATTTTACCTTTTCGCCAATTTGGATAATGCGGTTCATCATGTCTTGCTTCGCGCGAAACATTTCGGTTTTTTGGTGGTTATCGTGTGATAGTTCGTCTTTCACGCTTGTTGAGTTCATCTAGAACAGAAAACAACCGATTATTAGATGCTAATATTAAAGTTACAAGTCTGACAAAATATTTCAGTTATCGACGAATGCACTTGCAGTAAATACATAAAATATTCGATAACTGTAAATATATCACTGAAATTTTAAAACTTTTTGGGGAAGCAACTAATAAATTTCTAAACTTAGCGTCGCGAAAATTGAATGAAAAGTATACTGAAATTAATAATTATTCAGAAATTGTAAAAATTAATTCCTCGTGAGTTTCAGGTCGCATTTTCTACTGAATATTGGAATTTTATCTTGAAATCTACTTTTTATTATCTTCTCATGTTCTGCAGTAAAATTATAAGTTTTATCATTTCTCTTTAATTTCATACATCGAAAGTTCCTTTAATTATGGATCAAAGTTAAGTTAAATTTTTTAACCTACGTTGCAAGAAGATCGAAACATTTATTATCTTATAAATTTCGGTCGGACCGAAATAGTTCTAATTTTTCGCAAAATCTTTATTCATCAGCCACGATTCTCAGTATACCACTGATAAAATCATTCAAAATTTGAATAAGGGATTTAAGTTTATAATTTCCTTTAAGATATACAGCGAAAAAAAATAATATCAACTATATGGTATCATATTATTAAGGCAAAAGTTCTATGTATAATTCTGATAGTGAGATTTTTCAAAAATATCATAGAATTAAAAGCTGCACAAATTTTACTTGGAGATTTAAAGATTCTAGTATCTATAGTATGTAATTTACAGTATTGAAATTGTTTATTCACAATTTACGAGTTTATAATTCATAATTTATTCTAGGATTTATAAATATGAAGCTTTTGGTTCCACAATTTAGGATTCTTGAATTTCTCGTCGAATAATCTTTAAATTCATAAATTGAAATTATAGAGTTCAAAATTTGTACCAGAACGCTATCAAAAAAAATTCAAATCTCTGAATATCTATAATTTAAAAGTTTATAAATATGTATATTTTATATTCTACAGCTCTGTAATTATACAGGGTGTCCCAAGTAAAGTATGACAGCCGAAAAGCGTAAATTCCTCATGCAAATCTTGGACTTGTTTTCCTTTGCCATTTTTTGAAAAACTCAAAATTCAAAAAGTTATTTAAGGCAAAAATTTTAATAATAAATGCTCTCTATCGACAAGTGGGGGTCAAATTCACAGACCAAACTTTTTCCAAATTTTCTTCATATTATTCTGAGTGAAAAAGTCCTTTGCCACTTTTTACAAAACTCAAAATCAAAAAAGATATTCGAGTTGAAAGTTTCAACCAATCAGATTTCTCAGATTTCAAACTTGAAT
>JAPYZL010100891.1:0-25481 GCA_030522825.1 Platygaster orseoliae
GAGATAGATGAATGTTCACAATGGGCATTCAAACTAGATGCGCGCCAACATGCGTGGCTGCGATTGGCTCACAGCTGATCACAGCCAATAATTGTGCATCAGCATTGGCCACGCACACAGTCACTCGTGCGTGAGAAAATACTTGGAGTAAAGGATGGGTTTCTTACTTTGACCTGCAAACTCGCCAAAGTAATTCTACCGAATTCATCTGATATCTTACTCGTTTACAAGACATTTTCTACGATTTTTACAATTACAACAAATACAAAAATTTTAATAAGAATGTAACCTTTTATAAAAACTAGTGACACTTTTTTAAGGAATTTGAAATTTTGTATAAGAAAATATTCGAGCCTCGTAAATTTCTTATAAACTGGAATTTTTATTAAAAAAAAATTATTCATAAACATTTCTGTAGGAAAAAAAATGTTATCAGAAAATTTTTCATCACGAGAATCTTAAAAGTTCGACCCTTTTTTAAAACGACGAATTTCATCGTCGATGATCTAATGAATTTTCTTTTGTCGACAATTTTTAAGAGCTTCGCTGAATTCGCTATTTTGAAATTCTAAATCATTGATGGTAGATCTCAAAAAAAGAATTCCCGTGTGATTTTTTAACGTTGTAAACTTTGTGAACATATGCAAAATACCTGTCATCGCGAGTTTTCATTAAAGAATGAATTTTATTTTGAGTTTTTAGAACGAATTACTGGAAAAATGTAAAAGTCATATTTGGAAATAAGAAAATTCATGAATTTAGTTCAAAACATATCCAAATTTATGGCTTGCTTCGACCTTGCTGTCGGTCATCAACTTCAATTACGCATTGATGCTGTACCATTCAACCGAATTTATCAATAAATATCATTTCCTCTCACCAAAACCTCTTTCCATAGGCAGGAAATACATTCCCTTTGAAAATCCAATCATTTACAAATTTGCAAGCGCGTCATGCTTACTTCATACTACCGCAATAAACACCGAAAATAATTGCAATGGTCATTGAAAAAGCCGTTCGCATGGAAAATGTTTGTTCGGTAAAGTCAGCGAACCACGATAGATTTCATGCAATACATTTCAACAGATGGATCCAATCAACATGTTTCAACAGGCTGGTTATTGCCTTTCAATACTGAAAAAATTCATTTTCACTGGCGACCCTGTGACATGAATTCTTCTCATTCGAGATGAAATTCAAAATTTACCATTTGGCTCGTATTAATTGCTTCGTTTTTCGATTCGTAATGACTTTTCGGGCAACTTAAAATTGTCGCATTCATGTCGAGCGTTTGAAGTAATTTTTATATTTCCTCTTTACCTTCAAAAATTGGAATTCCAGAGCGATATGTGAGTTCCAGTATATAAAATTGTTTTATCTCGAATCTTCCAGGTACATCAGGTTTGATTTTTTTTTGCGTTAAAATTTGTTACAGCTTCTAATATCAAAATTAATAAGACAATTATTTGATTTTTTTCTCGTCATTGGATTTTTTTGAAATATTCTCGAAAAAATTGATTTGACTCCATCAGTGAGTGGTAACTTTTTTTTCTAATTCAGTAATACGACTGAAAATTCCGATTATTATACCTTTTCTTCTATTTTATTGGTGGAGCTTCATTTTAAGAAAAAAGAATCTGCCATCTTTTTTTCGTAGGAAACTTTGTCGCGATCGTGATTCTTAAAAAAAAATTAATCGATTTCGAATTTCAAAATTAAAGTGAATGTATGAATTCATAAATACGCGGCTGAGCATCATTTGAAGTTCTATTTCAAGAACGGGATACATTTGAAACTCTCTCGTTTGTCTTATCCACGATTTTATCGAATTTGGATCCGCAGCATCGTGAAACAGCGATCGCCTTTTTCCTACTTTCGCGTATTGCGAGATTTCTTTTCTCGTTGTATCGTGTGCATGCAGTGTGCTTCTCGTCCCCAGTCGAACGGCCGGAATTCACGAGCTCTCAAGAGAGCCTTGAATCCTCGCAACTAAATATATTTTATTCCTGTTCCTTTCTTTACTTTCGTTTACCTTTGACTCGCGCTTTGTATTCATGCACGAACGGCCATCGCCGCGCCGAATCGATAAAATCTCAAAGCGATGGTATCAGTTTTAGGATGTATTTTAGGTGCGATTGCCGTGTGAAAGAGATGTTTGCCGCGAACCGAAACTCCGGCTGATCATGTTCGTTAGGAACCCGAGTCGAAACCTCGTATTTTGTTTCACTTTTTTGAATGTATTTTCAGCTTCATTTTGATTTCAAAATATGTATTTATTAGCGTTCTTTCTTTTTTTACCAGTGCAATGGAGTTTTGAATTGATTTCACCTTTTTTCATCTTCATTCGTCTCCGCTAAGAAGATTTAAAATTGACTATCGGTTGAAATCGTTCGGATTATCAATACAATTTTGATATAAATTAAAATATCAGGAATACTGCAGTACCTTCGTTTTATTATATAAATAAATTTTACTATGGAATTAATATTTCGAAGAATGATTCGCCTTAATACTATCGACTAATTGAAAATCAATCGTTTCTAATCTTCATTCTTAATATTTTTTTGTCGATTTTTTTATTCGAGTTTTTTACAAAATCAAAGTAAAAAAGACAATTATTAGATAATGTGACAATATTTATACAATAAATGACAATTTTAAAATTTAAATATCAGAAAAATTTGGGATTCTGATATTTTAGATACAGAAATTGTAAAAATTTTGCGTATTTTGTTACACACTGTTCAACTAACTGCATTCCTATATCAATTCGTTACAAAAATGATGATTTGCTTTCTCATTATTTAAATTCAGTGTTTCAAATTCAAAAATATGTAGATAAAAATTTTTATGCGATTTACTTCATGCTAAAAGAAATTTAAAACACTGAGAAATAAATACATAAAAAAAAGTTATGGGTAGATTCAACTAATTCAAAATAATAAATTAATGAAATTGTGAAAAAATAGTTGTAAGCGTTAAACTCAAACTCGTTCTGAAATAACGCTACACATTTATGAAGGTGTACATGAAGTAAATAGCAAAATTGGAGAACATGATTTGAAGATGAAATTAAGGTGATATACAAAAAACGCATTTTACATTTGTTTGTAACTTTGAAGGTGAAAAAAGTCGAAATTAATGGTTTTCACTATTTTAAGCTGCAAAATGCGAATACTGACTGTGAGAAAAGTTGAAATTCAAGATGAAATTCCGACTGGGGAGTACAGATTTCGCATCGTCATGTGACGAGTCATGTGACGGTCGTGTGACTGGAAACTCAATAAATGGTTTCGTTCAAATTCGAGAACTTTTCTGGATATTGGCTAAAGCAGAGTTTTCAGTTTTATAGAAATTCTGAGAACTGTCTGAATTTCGTCTTTAATTTGAGTGGCTGAATTATGTTTTAGAGAACTGAAAAGTTTTTATTATATTTTTGCTAGGGTTAAATGAGTTCTTGAGAAAGTTCGTGATTTTGGGTAATTTGTGGTTATTTTTAGATTCCAACTTGGGAAATCTTTGTTAATATGCGAAAATAGTTATTTTCGTAATCGGGAGCTAGAGCCAATTTTGGCGAAGCCGTACGTTTTTGCCCGAGCCGGAGGCGAGGCTCAAAATAGGATGAGCCAAAATTGGCGATAGCTCACGATTGCGAACGTAATTTTTCATCACAATAGCCTCAAAGTCACGTCAAAATGTCAGTTTTAAGGTTAGAGTGATGAAAAAGTTTTTTACTCAGTGGATATTCGTTTTTGTATATTAATCAAAATTTTTTCCTTATTTCCTCGAACGTTTTATTACGGTTTGAATTTTAGAATTACTTATCTGTATCTGGAGAAGATGCTTCATTTTGTTTTGAAAATTGAAATTTCAATTCGAAATTGAAATTACCGCCTGAATTTCGAAGTTGATAAAATTGCGTTTTTTTTGTGAGAAATTTTTTTTTTGATAAAATAACAGTTTTTTCGTAACTAATACAATTGTACCAATTTTTATACTGTCTCGCGAACGATACTGGAAAGTTTTTTTATTTCGAATTTTATGATTGGAAATTGGAACAAGAAATGTAATCTACGGTCAAGTCAGAATTTCATTTTTTGTCGAAAGAACAAAAAAAAAACATGTTTTTGCAGTAACTAATTAGTTCATTATTGAACTTTTTTTTTATTAACTGTTTAATTTTAAAGCTGAATCTTTTTTTTTTGACTATCTAACTTCTACTAACTTTCTCATCTAACTTTTTTTAAATCGCACAGTTCTGAATTTTGGAACTTCAGCTCCTGCCGGGCTCAAAAGCTGAAGTTCCAAAAATCAGCCAAAAGTCTCAAAAATTGCAAATTTTATGGTCAATTTTCTCGTTTTTTCACCAATTGTAGAGTTTTTTTACCGGAAAATCTAACTTTTTTTGGTCGCACTGTTCTGAATTTAGGAACTGAAGCTCCTGCCGAGCTCAAAAGCTTAAGTTCCAAAAATCAGCCAAAAGTCTCAAAAATCGCAAATTTTATCGCCAATTTTCGCGTTTTTTCACCAGTTGTAGAGTTTTTTTTACCGGAAAATCGAACTTTTTTGGTTGCACAGTTCTAAATTTTTGAACTTAAGCTTCTGCCGGGCTTAAAAGCTTAAGTTCCCAAAATCAGCCAAAAATCTCAAAAATTGCATGTTTTATGGTCAATTTTCGCGTCTTTTCACTAATTGTAGAGTTTTTTTACCGGAAAATCTAACTGTTTTTGGTCGCACTGTTCTGAATTTTTGAACTTAAGCTCCTGCCGGGTTCAAAAGCTTAAGTTCCAAAAATCAGCGAAAATTCAGCCAAAAGTCTTGAAAATTACAAATTTTATGGCCAATTTTTGCGTTTTTTCTACAATTGTAGAGTTTTTCCCAGGAAAATCTAACTTTTTTTAGTCGTACAGTTCTAAATTTCGGAACTTAAACTCCTGCCGGGCTTAAAAGTTTAAGTTCCAAAAATCAGCGAAACCATCTTCCTGAATGAGATTTATTTTTTAAGATTTTGTTAAGTTTTGAGGATCTTGGTATTTCAGGTACAAATTGAATTTTTTAACGACGAAAAGCAAAAAAATGCATATTATTATGTTTTATAATATATGATTTTGGAAAATTTATTTCTCATTCAAACTTCATGTATTTATAGCTTAAAAAATAGAATTTCTTCCAACCTTCCTTGAATATTATCGATTATTTCTCGAATAACACTTTTGAGCTTGACCAAGAAAAAAAAAACAAAAGAAACACAAGTTTGAAGCTGTCTTAGAACCTTGACACTCATCTTGCTCTAATAATAAAAAAATGCAAAAAAAACTCCATTGTATCAAAAAATAATAAGAGATGACGTACAACTATCAAACAATGCTTCGAACAAACAAAAATCATTTTGACTGTCAAAAAGTTTTGATCTCCTTATGATGAAAAAGCCACAAGGTTGTTCTTTCCATTTTTCTTTTCTCTCCTCAAAAAAGCATGAAACTCCAACTTTGGTACGCATTTATGGAAGCCATTGTTGAAAACAATGCGAGTCACCTCGAATAGCACTACCAGTCGTTCCCGCGATCGCGTACGAGATAATACAAGCTCATTGAATCTTTTCGAAAAAGCGTTTTGATTGTTTCGAATGGCTCTTGCAAGTTCTTGAAGCACAAAGCAGTTCTGCGTTTAACAGAAGGAAAAAGGGAATAATGAAACGTCCTCAGAAGTGCAGCTACTTTTGTTTGTTTCATGATTACGGGAATATCAAATGAGATGCGTCGACTCATTTCAACCCTGCAAATTAAGCCATTGTTTCGAGCCCAATCGATTTTTGAATCGTGATTCATACAGATAGCAATAATTGAATTTTTGTTTCAGTTCTACCTTTTTTAAGGCAAACAATAGTACATTATGCCGCTAGGAGGATAAAATATTCCGAAAAATGTCGAGTTAAGCAAAAAAAGAGGAACAAGTTCCATCTAAAGTTTCTCGAGTATCAGCGAAGCCAATTCGAATATTTCTTATCGAAATTTTCGTTGAAAACAATTCTTGGCGAAGCGTACGCCGTCGTTAATTGCCCAAGTTCTACGGCCTCGTCGCCGTTAGATGTATTCGTTTTTCCTTTTCTGCAAAAACGGTGAATGTTCGCTGTACGAAACGTCTAGATTGAGGCTCTTCAAGTGGTCTAGCTTCTCCAGAAACTTTGAAATAGCCTGTTGGAGAAGTGCTGAGGCAAACCGACTCTCAACGCAAATTATCTTGAGAAAAAAGTCGGGGAAGAATCGAATTGATATCACGTACAATGTATTTTATTGTAGAGAAAAACGTATCATGCGTACAACGTATGATGATGTAATAAAATGTAAAAAGGTAGTATAAATTTCACACTCTAGAAAAAAAATAACATAAAACTAGGAGAAAAAATATAAAATCAATAGAAAAACTTTAATATTTTAATTTTAAGATAATTATACGAAAAACTTAGAAAGCTACTGGAAACTACAAAAAAGGTCGGAGAATGAGAAAAAAAATGTAAAACATAACTGAATTAATTGTCTATGATAACTGCAAAGTAAGGAATGGAATTGTAATGGATTTGAAAAATTTGTAAGAAAAAAAAGAATCAAAATACTGTTTCAAGCACTTCCAACACACTAAAGTTAAAAATTCGAGAAACTCGTGTAAATTTAATCGTAAAAAATATACCTGATATTTGTTGAAATTAATTGAGGAAATATTTAAAAGACAGGAAACTTCAAAAATTAAAAAAAAAAGATACTCAAGCTGCATGCAAACACAGAATGATTTTTTTAGGTTTGTGACCTACAATAATGCACGAGAAATAGACGATCATCACAGAGCATGTAGTTGCAAATGTTCAAAATTAAACGAAAAAAAATTAAACATTGAAATTCAGATTTTTCGTCACGAGACGGGTTGTGCTTAATATTTTTCTGAAAGCGTGAATGGATAATTATTCTTTTTACAACATTCTTATTGATATGTTTGTCCGGGTGATCTGACAAATATCATTAGATCTTATTTCTTACATTTAGTAAACTGTCATTTAAATATTCTAATCTTCCTTCGATGATAATTTCTGAAGTTTTTAATATCGAAAAAGTTATATAACAAATAATTTACTTAAAAATTTTCTACTTACAGAAATATTATTTACAACTTACTAATACCTTACTTCTGAATTCAAACCAAAAATGAAGGACGCAAATTTTGCTTTTCGAATTTTTTTTTCGGATTTGATGGAACTTCCGAGTCGGAATTTCATCTCGAATTTCAATTTCTTTCACAGTCAGTATTCGAAATTCGCAGATGAAAATGTTGAAAACCATTGATTTTGACTTTTTTCGCCTTCAAAGTTGCAAACTGATGTAAAATGCGTATTTTGTATTTCACCTCAATTTGATTTTTAAATTCTTTTCTCCAATTTTGTTATACATCTGATGTACACCTTCATAAATGTTGTAACATTATTTCAAAACAAGTTTGTGTTTAACGCTTACGACAATTTTTTTACAATTTCAATAATTTATTATTTTTAATTAGTTGAATCTACCTATTACTTTTTTTATGTATTAATTTCGTAGTGTTTTAAATTTCTTTCACTATGAAGTAAATCGGATAAAAATTTTCAACTGCATATTTTGGAATTTGAAACACTGAATTCAAATAATGAAAAAGCATATCATCATTTTTTAAACGAATCGACAAAAATGCAGTCAATTGAACAGAGTGTAACAAAATACGCAAAATTTTTACGATTTCTGTATCTAAAATATCAGAATCCCAAATTTTTCTGATCTTCAAATTTAAAAATTTTTATATATCGCATAACTATTGTCACATTATTTATTGAATGTCTTTTTTGTTTTGATTGCGTAAAAAATTCGAATAAAAAAAAAAGACAAAAAAAATTAACATAGAAGATTAGAAACGATTTATTTCTAATTAGTCAATAGTATTGAGGTCAATAGTATTTAGTATTTTAGTAGTATAGTAGTATAGTATTTTCTTTTAAATATTAATTCGATAGTAAAATTTCTACATATAATAAAACGAAGCTACTGCAAAATTCTTTATTTTTTAATTTATTTTATAATTTGAGAATCCCAACAATTTCAACCGATTTTCAATTTCAAATCTTCTTAGCGAACACGAATGAAGATGAAAAAAGGTGAAATCAATTCGGGTTTCAACTTCAATTCACTTGTAAAATAAGAAAAAACGCTAATAACTTCGAATTTTTAAATAAAAATGAAGTTTAAAATACATCCAAAGAAGTTGAAATGAATAAGAGTTTTCGACTCTGGCAGTTATGCGATCACTAAGTTATGAGTCCGCTTACTATTTCGAGTTCCTCAACTTAATTTTTTTTTTTACATTTATGTATCTTAGTTGTCTTGAGTTTTCTGTACAAATTCCACGCGTCTATTCAGCCTTGGGTACTATTTTGTTTGTGACGGTTTGCCGAAGACATCTGGCCACCTGCCAATGCCACAGTAACGCCGAGGGTGCGTCTGCACGAGATAATGCAATTAGAGTTTCGATTCGCGTAGGAGCAAATAAAAATCGTCCTTTTGTTTATGTCGCCAGTTACCTCGTTCTGTTATTTACCGCAAAAGAAGAAAATCCATTTCTATTCTCTTGAGTAACAGCTGCTTCGTATTATTGTATTACGGGGAAACGCCTATTTACGATTCTAGGACACTTATATTTGTCTTTTACATTTCTCTTGTTAGAAATTTTTTTTATTGAATTATTTAATAGAAAATGTTGAAAATGAAACTGAAAATTGAAAATTGAAATTGAAAAAACTATTGAAAATTTTCATTCGCGAAACAAATAAATTAATTGAATTTAATCTATTTAATCAAAAATCGAAGAGCGAATTTTCATTATTTCCATATTTAGTTATTAAAGCTTAAAAAATTTTTTTTTTAATTTCCATCAGGTGTAACGAAATAACAGCATAAATTGTAATTTTTGTTTTTTTTTTGTAACGCTCATTTCTAAGCCTGATCACGTGACGATTTGGCTATACAATGCATTTTGAAAATTCGTAATTTCACGGGCTGGATATTTTCATATGTATAAATTTCAGAATGAACAATATTTTTCATGTTCTCTCTTGTTTTTTTTACTTCCAAAAAAAAGGCTATTTATCCCTTAGCAACAGCCGGCCTGCATTATTGTATTTTGTGAATACCGTATGTTGCTGTAGGATTAATAATGTCGTGAGCGAAAAAGAGAAAAATATTTGCTCAATTGTTGCGCTGCGGCGTGAATAATGCTCCGCCAAAACGGATTTCGTACTGCTAGATTTTTCGCGCACGATTGCCGCTGATATATTAAAAGGCATTTTTATGAAACTGTTGCTATTTTTTAATGTTGCTTTTTCCGATTATTCTGTGAGTGCAGGTTGTAAGTTTTAGTTTTTAAATCTGTTTTTTCTGTATCTAAAGTTTGGAAGCAATGGTGGATGGAAAAACTGAAATGTGTTATTTTTATTTTAATGAAAAACAAACCTTTCTAAACTAGAAATGAAAGTTATATTTGCAATTACAAAAGATGTGAAAAAAGATTTGAAGAGGCTATTCTTAAAACAACCGAAAATTTCGAAATGTTCGTTTTTATACTTGACGTATAATCAAATCAGAAATCGTTGCAGAGTAATTATTTATGAAAATAGATAAAATGGAAAAAAAATGCAGTAAATCTGTTTGAAAAAAAAAACCTAAGTACAGAAAACACCGGTAGAGCAGAAAATAAAAGAGCACCGAATCACAGGTAACATGGAAAATAAAACTCAAAACGATCACGATGATAAGGAGAACTTTATACCGCGATAAGCCGCGGGATTATCGTCCAATCCCATGCAATTCAGACTGAAATCAGGTACGTTGAACATTTCGCGAATGTCTCGTACGTGCGAAGGTAAAAATTTCACGCGAAATCAAATTACGGTGCAACGAGGGTGGTAAGAACGGTAACAGTTTCGCGGTGGGAGAGGAAGAAAAAAGAATAAAAGGAGGTAGAGCCGAGTTAACCTCGAATGGGACACTACACGACGAGATAAATCCAATAAACGTATTGTCTAGCGGGTTGAATAGCGCGGGCTGCATCTTCAGGAGATCGATCGTCCCCGTGTGCGAAAAGCGAAGAATGGCTACGGAAACTGAATTCCAGGCGTTATTGGTGAGCCAGTAACATTGGCGAAGGTCTTCGAATAAATCGAGTACCCTGCGTTTCCACCTGAAAAATTGTTTCGCTTCGGCGAATAAACGAATTTTCGTTTCGACCTTTGCAATCCCGGCTACTGCCAAATCCTTACGCCCGTTCCAGTATTCGATCCTACTCCCCGAACTTGCTAAATAACGCTTTTTTTTCGACATAGGATCGTTGAATAGAATAGTATGTTGTATGTTGTACGCTTGGTGAAGAGCATGGTTTTTTTGTTACTTGAGTCCATCAGAGTAAAAAAAATTATTTAGCAATTTAGCAAATAAACGGCAAAGCAGGACCAAGTTTATTATAGTAATTTTCATGCTTCGTGATTCACGTATGTATTTCCGATAGAAATTGCAGACTGAAAAAAATTGAGGAAAAAAGCGGAGTATAAATAGAAAGAATTGCTGAGACGACCGCAGTAGCATGCTGTGAAAATGAGTTTGCGTGCAATTATGCAGCGCACTCAACTTATCTTTATTGTAGCTTGTTATAAATTAGTCGGTTTCTTCTGTTTCCCTCCAGTTTCTTCTACTTCGCCTGCTACCAAGCCGAAGGTGCGATACGCGGTATATGCAGTGTTTATCGCATATGGTAGAAACAGAACTCGCTTCATTTGCACGCAAATTATCCAAATACTTTCCGGGCGTTTCTACGCGTCAAAACGTCAAAAGTTTTGTACTCGTTATTCTGTCTCGCTGTTCAAGCAAGTTTACGAGTTAAATGTCATATGAAACGCGAAGTTTCTGAGAAATTAGTGGACTCAAGACGAGAGTCTGCAATTTATTTTCTTGTGTTTAAATAAAAAGAAAATTATTTACTGACATTTATTGTTTGACTCACACATCTTGTTCCCAAGTCGAAAGCTCGTATTCATTTTAACTTATTTGAATGTATTTTCAACTTAATTTTGATTTCAAAATATCTAGTTATTAGCGTCTTTTCTTGTTTTACAAGTAAAATAAAGTTTAAGCCCAAATTGATTTAACCTTTTTTCATCTTCATACGTCATTGCTAACGAGATTGGAAATTGAAAATCGGTTGAAATCGTTGAGATTATCGATAAAATTTTGAAATAAATTGAAAAAATGAAAAATTTTGTAGTATGTTTATTTGATAATTGAAATAATTTTAAATTTTAATTCAGGATTCTGATATTTGAAATACAGGATTTTGAAAATCTTGCATCTTTTGTAACAAAATATTCAATTGACTGTATTCTAATAGGAATACAGTCAATTACTAACTGTATTTGCTGAAATTCAAGTTGTGTGAGAAGATTCAGTCATGTTTCAATTCTGGAGTATTAGACTAGTGCATAGTCTTGCCGAAGTTTTTGGCGTGCGATAATCTGAAATTGACTTACAGACAATGCGGCGTTATCTTGAAACGCGAGATACAGTGACATGAGCTATTAAACCGAATGCCACGTCGAGTCGATTTCGGCCTATCAAATAGAATCAGGCTCAACATTGTCGAGTAGATGTTCATCGCGTGACGCAATATCAGAACGATTCAATGTAGAATGGATACAAGCATTCCCAAAAGATCCCCCTAGCTTTGTCGAGAATCACAATTAACTTATTCAGGAGCGTCGGCTATTTTGATAGGTCAGGGATCTAGACGTGACAAGTAACCATTAATTAATTGGTCGTAAAGTTCCGGGAACATTTCGAAATTATAACGAGATGAAAAAGTTATGAAATGAACCTGGAATTCGGTATCGAGTTTTTTTTTTTTTTTAATTCAGACATTTCTATTATTAAATTGGAAACTTGGAAGGTTTGGAAAAGTATGTAAGTTCAATTCATTTGAGTAAAATTTTCAAACTCTAACAGATGAACTGCAATTTTTTTTCCAAATTTTTATTTTTAACGAAAAAATTTATCTAGACAAATTCAAGTTAATTATTCCAACTTCATTCATTACGATCAATTAATTAGAACATGATTGTTGTTTTGGACAGTAAAAACACAATATATTAGCTCCGTGATTCAACGAGTGATTCGCCATCGTTATACATTCTACGTATATCCGTGAAATATTATTGTTTGATGCCGAGGGAACTTGAAGAATGACGTTGCATTTTAGCCTCTTGAGGCACCATTTTGATCTGGAAACACCCAATTTTCCAGCTTTGAAGCACAATTAGGGATGCTCTAATGAATTCTAAAGATGAGGTAGGGTACCGAAGAGAGTTGTCTGCGAGCACACAGTGATATGTTCTGCGTCAATACTCTGGAGTTGATCCCTCGTGGCCGACAAGCTTTTGCTCGAAATCGTTGCGAAATGTGACAGTAGCTGTCGAAGTGTAGAATATAAATCACGAATGAGTAAATAGTTGAACAATAGATCGTTGTTTGTCAAAGGCGGAAAAAGAAAACGATGTTTATCTTACCCTACTTGAATTTTCACTGTCATAGTACTTTTTATCACTGTAGTGAACGATTTCCGCATATGACAATAACGAAAAATAATTTTAATTCCGGGAAAGCTTTTAAATAAACATTGAATAAGACGTGAAACTTTTTTTGTATTTTGTAAAACATTTTGACATTATTAAAATATCGAGAGTATAACATCAAATCTATGCCAAAAAACTTACCTTCAGGCTCTTCATTAAAAATACTTTTCTTTCACTACAAAACATCCAATGCTCATGAATAAACATGCTCTTGCTTAATAACGATCGCAAGTACTCACAAGAAATATCTGGGGCTCCGTTTTTTGCAATGTAAAATAATCGAGCTCTCGTTAAAAAGTTTCCCGGTGCATCGACACTTGAATATTGAGTTTCCTTTCCCACGAGGTTCGAACTTTTTTACGAAAAGCGATTTGACGCTTAAGAACACATCAGCAAGCGTCGAAGTTGAAAATATGCAAGAGTTACACATTGTTTTCCCATTGTATTGATTTTACGAATGCATTTATCGTGCACGTGCACTTATTTCTGTCCAAACCTGTCACATTCTCTGTGATTACGATGATGAATGCCCAGAAGATTGTCGCTTGATAATCACGCGTTCATTTCCGCGTCTGCGCCTTTGGAAAACTCTCAAATTACAGAGACCTGAGCCAGGGAACGGATAGTGCTATTTGTTCGAAAAGTCTAAGCGTTCAGCTTGGAGTTTTAAATCAACTCTGAATTCACGAAGCTCAATGAAAATAGAGATCAAGAAACAATGAAAGCATTGAATTTCCAGACAAAGGAACTGGATTTCATGCTTACTGAAATATGAAATGATGTTAATAAGCTATATTTGCACATTTTTCTTCAATTTTGAAGATACGTCCTTTATCATATTTTACCTGACATTTTGTAATTAATAAATTCGTTTATTATATTTTCAAGAATACGAAGAATTTTGTTTTGTGATTTATGAAACTCACATGATAAATATCAAGTTCTTCACAGGTTCATTTGACAAATTTTACCCTTATTTTCATGTCACGATAAATTGAGTACGAAAAAAACCAGTCCGGCATTTTCACGGCACTTAATCAAAATTCGACACTGTTGTACGTGTTATTTCACTCAATCCTTGAAATTGACAAAATACTGTTAACGATGAAAACTGCGAACGAAACATGAAAAATACAAAAAGCGGTGGAACAAAAATGAACTAACTGTTTGATTACGCGATGCGTCCATTCATGCACGAGTGAAATAATCAACAGTGAGCGTAGATATCGCTCGATCCACTTTCGATACATTTCCACTTGCTGCTGAGCGCTGTTCAATCCACTGTTGCATAGGGTTTCGCTCTTTTCATTCGGATTGTCGAAAACGACATCAAAAGTCGATTAGTGAATCCATCTCGTGGTTTTCACGCCTAACTTGCACCTGCCGACGTCTCATTATTCATGAACAGTCGCTACCGTATTACAACTTCGTTAGGTTGAAACGATAATGATGACGACGATGTTTCACAAAAATATTCAGTTCCAAAAAGCATTCGATTTCGAAAAGGTAAAATTCTTTCGTACTACTAAGCAGCCTGTCAATTATCGATCTGTGTGCAATTGACAAATATAAACATTGGGATTATGAAAGCTGAAAATTTATTCTCCCAATAAATTCCGTCTCCCAAGGAGAGCGATGGTTCAAAGGGACGCATGATGTCGAAGATCAATTGCGCCAACTGCTAATGGCGTGAGTAATCAATTACTGCTGTGATCTCAATATGTTTGCATTGCGATGTAAAACGCTAAAAAAACACAGGAAAGCTCCATCGCCCGTTTGGCACGAATCACCCGAACACATTGGATTTGTCGAGCATGGTTTATATTGCATGGCATAAATTATCCTCTGAACAAGCATTGTAAGAAAGTGATGGCAATCCGTTGTTATGGCTCTTGGAAAGTAATGAGGATATGATACGTGGGACGATATTTATGAGTGTGCTTTTTTTTGAAAGTAACGATATTCTTCGTCTCTGAAGTGATGCGTCATTGTCAAGAGTTGCGAGGAACAAGGGATGTGTCATTATCGTGAAGGCTACCCACTTTTCTGTGTGAAGGGTGAGCACGAGACGTACAAAAAACTAAAATGTTTTGTGTCAAAACATCCAACTAACATTGACATCTGTTGAGCTTTTGATGTGTAACATCTTCATGTACGGGTGAGGATAAAATTTGGAAAAAAAAACTGTGTTGACAAAGTTTACAACGATGAAAATCACACGAGAATTTTTTTTCTGAGATTTGATATCAATGACTTACAAGCTCGAAATAGTGAATTCAGCGAAGCCCTTAAAAATCATGGACAATAAGAAAAGGATTAGATCATCGATGATTAAATTCGTCGTTTTAAAAAAAGGTCGAACTTTTATGATGCTTGTGATAAAAAGTTTTTTATAAAAATTTCAGTTTATAAGATATATAAGAAGCTTAAATATTTTCTTATAAAAAATTTGTAATTTCCAATAAAAGTGTCACTGGTTGTTAAAAATAGTTTTTTTCTTACTTGAATCTTTTATGTTTAACCTTATAAGTAATAGAATTCTTATAAGGAATTTCTAATTATTATAGTGGAAAGTGGGGTAATGACGGGATAGTTTTCATTCAGCATTAAAACATATCCAAAAATTGACATTTTTGATCAAACGAAAGTTAAGATAACAAGTGTAACTCAAATGCTAACAAATTATATCGGCAGATTTAAAAAATTTGGATTCAAACTAAAAAAAACTAGAATCTTTAAGAAAAGTTGGTTTTCGTTATTTAGAAAAATGGTGGGGTAATCACGGCCACTCTCAAAACCCTACAAAAAATCACCCAAATATAAACACAAATCGCTGTGAATACTTAATGAAGGCTCTGTGAAGGAAAACAAATGGAAATTCGACATTTTTGTTATTGTAACTGTATTGATAGCTCACAAAAAGCGCAAGAGAAATGAAATGAAGACATATTGAAAAAAATGCCTTAAACTTGGAATGCAACGATATTATTTTTCATAGTCATAATCGAGATCTGAGTTACAGTTATGGCATGTATAATATGAGCACAATTGATAAATAATAGTTACCCCACCTCTAGTGGCCGTCATTCCCCCACTGACCTTATTTTGCGCAAGTATGCACTACACATAAACTATGCAAGACACATGAAAAATTATACTTGATTTAGAAAGCTAATATCAATAGCAACATTTTAACATATCTACCTCGATTGTGTAGCGGAAAGTGTTGACGAAATAATCGATATTTTGAACACCTTATAAAACTTTTGGATAGTTACGTATCGGCACTTGTTTGGAACTACAAGTTATAATAAATCCACACACTTCAGCATCTACTTAAAAACAAGCTTATGGAGTAAGCTTTCTGTCACAGTAAACGATTTAAACCTACGTCAATTTTAAGTACCGAAAATGGTGATGGCCGTCATTACCCTATGGCCGTCATCACCCCACTTTCCCGTAAGAATTTTGCCATTTCTTTTAAGAATCAAAATCACTGATGTATAAACATGTTTAGAAAATTCCTCGTGAGGGGTTTCGTCGAATTTGTTTTTTCAAAGTTTCACATTATTTTTGCTAAATCTCAGCAAGAAAATTTTGTATAATTTGTCAGCCTTGTAAACTTTATAAACATAAAAAACTGATACGATTGGTGATATTTTTCAATTCTCTCACGTTTCCCATTTCCTCAATCAAAATTTTTTTTTTCGATTTTTTGAAAAATTTCAGTAACTTATAATACTTTTTGTAAAAACTCAGTTTAAGTGAATGAATCGATTTTACTCTGTGCATAGGTCAATATAACATATCTTTATTTTAGTTTAATTTGAAGAATGTAATAGAATTAAAATTGAAGGAATTGGGTATTCCCAAAATATTTATTTGAAGAAATCAGTGATTTTCATAGAGACTTTGAATTTGAATACAAATAATTAAGATGCTCATTTGTAAATGTAACTTTTGTTTGATTTTTTGTCAGTTCGTTGCATCGATAGTACACGCTTTGGTACTGTGCTTGAAATGATGAATTTAATCATAATTCATCATTGACTAGGAAATGACAATATTTCCGTGAAACTTGCGTGACAATATCAATACTGACACTAAAAACATAACGTACTGGAACAAAAAGTTGCAAAATGTTTTCGAAACAAGGAAACTCACGTCCCCACGTTAGAGGTTAAAAAAAAAGAGGCGAAAGGTTGAAGTTGGACATGGAGAATAAAATATTCAGAAAGGCGGCGCTGGGGTATGTTTGCTTCGAGCGGAGCTCATAGCTCGAACTTGAAATTAAATCCTCCCGCTCTCGTAGACGACGATTCCGACGATTCGCTGACGCTCGTAGCTTAACTCGCGCTTTTACGTCGAGCCCTTTTGTGCTCACTGCTCGAGCATTTGAGCTTCGTTTCAGCCACTCATCTGCTCCCGTCTTTTGTGCCACGCGAAACTGAACAAGCGTCGACTTTTTTCCCTTTCTTCCGGTATCGAGCTTTTTTATAATTTCACGCTATTTCTACCCCCCATTAGGATTTTACAACTAGTGCTTAACGGATTCGCTTCAACGCGCTCTCTATGGAATCACGCTGACGGATTAAAGCATTTTCAACTACTCGCATGTTCTAAAGTTGACGATTTCAGAGATGAATGTCTGGTTTTGCTTGCTAATCATTTAGGTTTCACTGAACGGTCAAAAGAAATGTGTTCTTATTGAGTTGGCTAACTTCACTACAGTCTTATTTTGTCGCGTAGTGTAATGAATATCACATAAATGTGTCGTTGAAATGAAATGCTGGAAACTTGAGGAATGCGAATGTAAAGAAAAACGATGGAAACAAGCTTGACATAAGGAAAACCGAATGATCAGATTCGAGAAGACATTGAGAAACGAATATCCACTCGAAACTTTCTGAATAAAAATAGAATTCATGATACCGGAGCACATACTCTACAAGACATGAAAATTTTCATGGACATAATTTTCGAAAGCGTAGATGTAAGACCAAAAAAGTCGGTTTTCGAAGGTAGCGTAGTATTTTGCAACTTGAATTTTAGGAGTATCCATTAAATTCTTGACTGGTTACTTTTACAAGGCAGCGCTTCTAGAAAATGATGATGAATTCAAAATGTGAAGAAGGAAGACTTATCAAGAACTTGTAAAATGACGTAACGGTGATCGCGTTTCCAGGTACGTGATCTGACATTTGTACTATAGTCACGAGACAGTCGGCGAATGATGTCATGAATTTCGTCTCTAGCGAGTAAAATAAAGTTAGTGAAGGGGCAAAGTGGTGAAAGAAAGTAAACTATAAATGGAAGTATACATTCTCACGATCCTCATAACAAAACGCAAAAAACATGAAACACAGCATCAAAAAAAGTTCTTTATTACAGCTGTGAATTTTCGAGCTTTCGGTCAACATTATTATTAAGAAAACCAAGAGTTTATATCACAGACACTTTATGGATAAAATATTTTTGTCAAATAAATCAATTGTTGAGAAGTAATTCTTGTCAGACTTGGTTTCTTGGAAAAATAGGATGTCAATGAAAATGCATGCTTAAACTTCAACCACAAATACTCGACTGTAATGATTAACAATGATTGAAAATGTGTAATATGTTACTGAGTATGTTTTTTTATAAAAACAGTGGGTATAAAGTTTATTTAACTATTGTAATAAAAAAATGGTGTCTCAAGTTTTGACGCTTTGCTGTTGTTACAATTCTATGTACAATAAAAAAAGTTGCAGACTGAAAAAAAATCGTATGGTTTTTGTCGGGATTTTCGTTGTTGATTTTTTCGACATCGAATGATGACTATGATAATTTTCTAGTTTTCGAATCAGACATTGAACATTGTGAACGTAATTATCAAAAGACCGAGCAATATTGTGAATGGAAATGGCGCTCTTTTTATACTCTAGTATATAATCTGTCCTTCTAGCATTTTATCCGATTTAGCGAGCGTCATGAGAGCTGCTAACCACGGGTTTACTCTGGCATGAAATTAGAAGGACTATTGCCACTGGTCTTCGCTATTTCACTGGAAAATAAATTATTGCCCGTCATTCCGCGCCGTTTCGGTGTAAGAGCCGACCCGTGCGGTGTCTTTTATGTTTGCGGTCGTTTTTTATGTTTCATCCTCCACTTTTTATGATTTTTTGTAACTGATAAATGATTTATCCGTGAATCTCGTAGAGATAAGATTAAGCTTGTTTGAAGAATTGATCTGCAAATACATACCTGTTGGCTATACCACGCGTGATTACACATGTTCAAAATTTAAAAAAATTTTCATATTTCTTACTTTAAAAAACCTTCATAGTTATTGTTGAAAAGTAAAGTAATATTTCAAAAAACAAAAATTATGAAAAACAATTAAATAAATACAAATAAAACTATCAATGGGCTTTTTTCTAAACTTTTTCGAGAATATTTTATTTGAACTTTTAAAATTTTGCTAAAATTGTATTGAAATTTATAAATAAGAAAATGAATAATTTCAGATAATTTTACAAAAAATGAGACTAGAAAATCATGTTAAAAGTATATTAATATTTCAAGAAACAAAAATGATCAAAAACAAGTAAATCATTACAAATAATATTATAAATAAACTTTTTCCGAAACTTTTTAAAAAATATTTTATTCGAACTTTTGAAGTCACTCTAACATTGTCTTAAAATTTATAAATATGATTATAAATAACTTCAGACAGTCTTACAAAAAATGAGACTATAAAATGATGTTAAAAGTATATTTATATTTCAAAAAACAAAAATGATCGAAAACAAGTAAATCAATACGAATAATATTATTAATAAACTTTTTTCTGAACTATTTCAAAGATATTTTATTTGAACTTTTAAAATCTTGCTAACATTGTCTTCTTAAAATTTATAAATATGAATATAAACTATATCAGATAGTTTTACAAAAAATAAGACTAGATATTAGATAATGATGTTCATTTGTTTAAACACTTCTGAAAGTTCGGCAATAGTCGCTAAAAAATTTTTATAAAATGTGAAAGGGCTATCCAATTCACATCTTCGTCGTGATAGGTATTTTTGAAATAGAGTTTTACCAATTATGAAAGTATACTTTTGATCTAAAAACGTCACTTCAAAAATTACTTGATTTTCGAAAACTCGATTTGTTTACGTTTATTAATACTACACACTTCAAAATTGATCATCAGAGTTTTTATTAAAATATGTCAAAATATAATGAATAATTTTTACATCACATTAAAAAAATTATATATGTAGTTGCGTTTTTCAAAAAATTGTAAACTGGTTAAAACATATAGCTTGTAATTAAAATTATGCAGTTCTATTAGAGTTACAGAAAAAAATTTTTAGATTTCAAAATAGAATGTAAAAAAATAGTGAATTTTTTCATAGAATATTGAAATAAAGTTTTGATTACATTTATTAGAGACAAACAAATTATAATAATTTTCATCGAAATTCCATTATATTTCAACATTGAAAAAGATTTTAAATAAGAATATGCATTAAATTTTGAAGAAAATGTTTCATTTTTACGAAAAATATATTTCGAATCCACTTTTACATATGATCAGTCAATATTCGAATTGTGCTTATGTCTTATAAATTGTAAGTAAATAAAAAAGGGAATGAGACATTATATCAGAAAATTACGAATTAGTAAAATTAGAAAATCAAGATTATGGGACATTATGTGACTTAAAAAAATTCAACTTAGATTGAAATTTCAAATTCAATTCAGATGATTATAAATTATAACAGCATATTGATGAATGATAATTTTTATTTCATAGAAAACAAATTTTTGTGTAAATGCTACATGTCCAATGTTGCCGCAAAAATTAAAAAAAAAAATTATTTTATTTGCATGGTTTGGAATAGATGGACGAACAACTGCATTTCTTATTCTACGTAGATCATTCAAGAATAAAATAGGTTTTCAAACTGTGTTCATTTCGATTCCTCGTTCAGTGGGTTCTTCAACCGTTGCCTCATAAATATTTTATCGCAACAAGAGGCGTTCGGTTATATGCTTCGGTTGCACGGGTATCAGCAATGTTTGCCGAACGAGGAAAGTAATACTGTCGCGAGGTTAGTGCAACCATTGACGCGAACGCCCAGAATAAATCATTTGAAATAACACCGGGAGTTGTTTCGTCATTGCGTTTCGCACGCAACCATACTGAACTGGAATCGCTCGGAGATTTCCAAAGAAAGATTTCCTTCGTTACTTGCCCTTGAGTAAATTGCACGAAATTATCCGATGCACACTTTTGGTCGTATAACGCGAGCGCGTCAATTATTTAAAAAGTAGCGTCATCTGTTCAGCAGACAGGAAAATAGATGTAATAATTTTTTAGAGTTAAAAGCTATTGTACTTGAAGTATGTTGAAGTTGATGAATTGTTATTTTGTCATCGGTGGGATTGTTTACACAATTAGCTGACCGGAAGTAACACGACTCGTGCGTGTGCACTGAAGATAATGGGTTTGAGCTGATTCGATCTTTTTTTTAGTCTCAGCTCGGGCCATTCAGCTTATCTCTAAGCAAATTTAATTAAACGGGGGAAACTGGGAAAGAGGTACTCTCGGAAATTGCAAGCTCTTCTATTACGTCGGTACTACGCTTTCGTGTTTGGATTGTTAGTTATTCCAATTATCATGTTCGATGGTTTATTTAATGACGTTTCGCGTTAGGCTTTTTGTGAGTTTTTAGAAGTAGCTGTATTTTTTTAACCATTACTTGTTTTCCTTTGTTTTTTTAAAAGGGGTGGAGCGTTTTCGAAAAATTGAAATAATATTCTTTCCATACATTTTTCTATTCATTTGAACATTTTGACTCTGCCATATGTATTTAACGTTTCTGTGCTTCAGCTGAATTCTGTTTTCGTTCATAATTAATGCTGTGTTTTTTTTTCTTTGCAGGTAAGAACCTTTATCTAAAGACTGTAGCTTGAATGAATGTGAGTATACGTTTTATCTATGTGCTAAAAGTAATTAGGAAACTTGTATTACTTGTTAGCGTAATTTTCTGCTGCATCTTGAATAAGCGTCATCACTATGATTACAAGAGTTTTCCGAATTTTCCAAGTTTCGCTAGTTACTAGTGAAAATCTATGAAAATGCCAATAAAATTGCCTGACTAAGGTGTAGTCGAAAAACATTTACAAACTTCCGAACAACAACAACAACAACAAAACAAAAAGAAATTATGTGTAATTCGAAAATCAGACTGGATTTTCAATTAAAAACGTAATTGAAATTCTGTTTGCAGAACTCAAGTAAAATCCAGATTAAAAAGGTAACTTGATTCCAAGTCAAGATAAAATGAATTTTTACTTGAATGATAAGAATATCATTATTTTTGAAAATCCAATTTATTATCTGGACAGTTATCTGGTAAGACTTGTATTTGTATAATCCAAATAAAATTTTCTGAGTTCATTTCATTTGCTATTTATACAATCGAGTCGATCACTACTGAAGAAAAAAAAGGGATGAATTTGTAAAATTCATATGAAATTAGTAAATATAACTGGATTATTAGTGCCAAAGCTAACTAGAACTCTCTTCAGAAAAAATTCTTTATAAAATCTAACAAGATTTTCCCAAGGAATTGTTTTTTTTTTCTGACATGGTATCAAGGTTTTTTCCCAATATCATTTTCATCGATATAAATAGCTTGCTTGAGACTAAAATTCAAAAAGCATTGCAGAATAATGGCACGCTCTTCTCTTATAATCCTATAAAATAGCGGCGCCTTGCTCAGAATGAGTTCCAACGTCGAATGAGACGCGTCATTAAACCAAGAATCCTTTTTCACCCACCTCAGCATCGACTTCTAAATCCCCGAGCCGCGTAGATGAATTGCGAAGCTCGACAGTTTTCATTCGTTTTTGTAATCCATACGCTACATGTAAACTGTTCCGTAGAGAGAACTTGAAATGGCAAAAAGAAGACGTTCGAGCTCATTCGCAAAAAGAAAACCTGAAACGCAAAAACACGCTAACGTACTTTTCGCGCACCGAGTTACAAGTCTTTCGAAATAATGTAATTCAACGTTCACCTAATGTAATTATCACTATAATTAGACATGGCATTATTCTATATTCCATCGAATTCTCGTTTCCGGAGAATAATATCTCGATTCCAAGTTTAGAACGAAAAGTTTCCCTCACATGGAATAGCTATATGATAAAACGGTATTACGTGCGTATCCATCCATTTCCCCAAGCTGGATTTTCTTTGGAATGATTAAACATTCCGTTGCATTAAACACGATCTCGTATCAGAAATACCACTTTGGCGTGGATATCGTTTTTGCTTTCATTTCCCATTTGAGCTCGCTCCTCATGCCACTTGCCCAAATCCCCTTTACGTAGAAGCGCTCTTCCTTCGTCGCCAACCATACGTCCCCTATGCAATGCGGGTAAGATTACGAACATATGTATGCGCGAGGTACTCGTGGGATAGAAGCACAGGATGAAGTGCACCCGAACTAATCCTTTCGTGCCTCAGACCACGAGAGAGAGTACGGAGTGAGACATAAAAAGTAAAATCTTGGCGAAAAGTGACAGTAATGTTTTCCGGTGTCGTGCTTTCTTTTCGAATCAGTCATCAATTTTGTATCACTTTCGAGATCTGGAACTAGTAATTTTCAATGTTTGCTACACTGAAAATTGAAAAATACAAGTTTATTACGAAGACGTTACTTTTCATTTGAGAGAAAATAAGGCAAAGTTTGTTAATTTTTTGTGAGATAATGAAAAGGGGATCAAACTTTCAGTTTTGATGGTTTCAGCCCCGTCGAGAGGGGGGGGGAGAAGGGGGGAAACCCCCCGGGCCCGGGCTTTTCATAGGGGCCCGTAAGTCAGTGGCAGGAAAAAAAATTTTCGTTTTTTTACCTGAAAATACAATTAGTTTATTTACAAATTTTTTCTAAAAATATAAGTTTACTTTAAACATGATAATATTCAAATGTCGCGTGAACCTTTTAAAAAACTTCGCTTGGTCATTGAAAAATGTTCATCGATTTTCAAAACTACATGAAATACTAGCAATTCAAAAATTTTTAAATTCGATTCGGATTTCCAATTTTTTTGAAATTACCATAGCTTATTTGAAACTGCAAGAAAACGTAAATATTCCGAAAATCATTTATAAATTCAAGATTATTGATAAATTGAAAGTGAATATTCGAATATCCTGAACTTTTTGGAGTTTGGATTTGAAACTTGTTCGTATTCACAGACAATAAAAAAAAATTGCAAAAACTGATTATTTTTACATAACATCAAATAGATAATGTTCAGAAAAAATTAAATTTTCCATTGTCTGAAATGCAAGTCATTACAATATGATGATTTTATATTAGATTCATTCTAAATGCATATTAAAAATATTTTTTTGAGAATATAATTATATTCAAAAACTTCCAAAACCGAATCGAAGTTCCAGCTTTTTTCAAATTACCATACCTAGTTCGAAAATGCAAGAAAACTGTTAAATATTCCACAAATAATATATAAATTCAAGATTATCAACAAATAGATAATGAATATTCGAAAATCCTGAACTTTGTCGAGTTTGGGTTTAAAAATAGTCCATATCCATAGACAATTGAATAAATTTCTAAAACTGATTATTTTAACATAGCATCAACTAGAATACTAGAAAATTTAAAATTTTACTTCTCTGTAATGTAAATCATTACAATATGATGATTTTATATTACGTTTATTCTATGTGCATATAGTATAACAATATTTTGATGGAAATATAATTATATGCCAAAATTTTCAAAATAGAATCGAATATCCAACTTTTCTCAAATTACCATACTTAATTTGGAAATGCAAGAAGACTGTTAAATATCCCAAAAATCTTATAAATTCAAGATTATTAACAAATTGATAATGAATATTCAAAAATCCTGAACTTTTTGGAGCTTAAATTTAAAAATTTCATACATTATAAGTTATAAAAATATCAAATAAAATAAAATATAATATCAAAAAATTTAAAAGAATTTATAAAAATATTCATAGACAACAAAAAAAAATTGCTAAAACTGATTATTTTTACATAAAATCAAATAGAATGTTCAGAAAAAATTTAATTTTCATTCCCTGAAATGCAAGTCATTACAAAATGTTTTTATATTAGATTCATGCTATGTGCATATATAGCAATATTTTGTTGGAAATATAATTATATGCAAAATTTTTCAAAATCGAATCGAATATTCAAATTTTATCAAATTACCATACTTAATTTGAAAATACAAGGCAACTATTAAATATTCTGAAAATTATTTTTTGATTCAAGATTTGTAATGAATTGATAATGAATATTCGAAAATTCTGAAATTTTCAGAATTTAGATTTGAAATTATACATATCCAAAGACAATAAAAAAAATATTTCTAAAACTGATTATTTTTACATAACATCAAATAGAATGTTAAAAAATAGTATATTGTGCGACTAGTTGGAGAAAGAGAACATTCCACGAGCGTGGAGTTTGCCGCGCGAGCGTAGCGAGAGCGGTAAACACGCTCGTGGAATGATTCTCCTTCGACAAATAGTCGCACATAATACTTTATTCAAAGACCGCAAGGAATATGTGATTGAGGAGGACAAACAATGGGTTACCTGACTGATTAACGCAACAATGCCCCTGATATTTTTTTTTCATTTCCCGCAAGTGCGGCTTTTCCCGAAATTCGCGCGGCATTAGCAGAGTATATAGGCGTAGATATTTACTCTCACTTTCCTAAAA
>JAPYZL010100981.1:0-10221 GCA_030522825.1 Platygaster orseoliae
AGGGCAATAGACAATTTTGTACTTGAATATCAGTAATGATAATAAAGTACCGAAACTATACGAGAACGCATAATTATCATATTTCATGATTTATAAAACGTCCAAACCAAATTTTCATGCTCAGTCGTGACTGCGGTTTAGTTTTTTCTAGGAAAACAAAATGTTTCAGTGTTGTAGGGGGGGGGGCAACTGCCCCCCTACCCCCCCTTGCGTACGCCCTTGATAACATGAAGAATAAAAATATATCATTTATAGAACAATCACATTCTTTTTTTTGTACCAAACTAATTTTAAGCTATGATTTTATAAGTTAACTTTTTGAACTTTAGTTGCTGAATTTTTATTGAATTGGAATTTTGAAAAACATCTTATGGGACATGCAAAAATTGATTATTGTTGGCCTTTTTGAATTTACTTTCAACATCGAAAAGACAGTTTCCTTTGATGAGAACTCTTAGAAAATGCAATAATTGTTAATAAAATATGAATAAATAAATATAAATATTAATAAAATATGTATTACATATATTATCAAATTATATTTCGTTATATTTATAATGAGAACATAAAGAATGTTCTTTGTTGATTTAAACATTTCGGGTGAACTCGATTTTTTTGCGAACTCAACTTTAAACTTTTTATTCCTTAATTTTTCTTATAATAAAAGAATATAGAAATGTAATCATTAATTGCTAATTTTCCTTCTATTTTACATAATTTTTCCCTGTGATGAAAAAATAGAAAACTCACTCGTGAACCTCGCGGTGATTTAATAACTTATCTCACCGAGAAATTTCAAATTCAAATTTATGGATCACCATTAAATTCATAATACCTGTTCCATTTTTTTCCCTTGCTTTTTCACTCCATTGTTCATGAAAAATATATCAATTTCTGACAGTGCTAAATTTAAATTACGCTCGCGAATTTATGGTTTTATGTTCAACTTTTAAAACTTAGAGCTACTTTATGACTATGGGTAAAATACTCTGCATTGTGTATTTTTGACATTGTGCGCATCGTGGAAGTTTCGGAAATCTTGCTACAGTTTGCGTAATTGGATCGAGGCAAAATCGTCAAACTGAGGAAACTCTGGTGATAGAGTAAATTGAATTTTCAGTATTGCTCGATTCCTGTCCATATCAAAATTTATGATATATTGTGTTTTTATTGATTTATGCAACTTCTGAGGATATATCTTATTGTTCTGTAAAAAATAAGATTCTGCATTTCTTGCTCGTACGTGAAAAGAGCAAGTTTTCTTATTTTTCATCAACTCTGCTCGATGTTTAAAATAGCAGTTCAAGAACAAATTTATTTTATTTATTTAGGTTTATTATTCTAAATATTATATGACAAATTATATTTATATTCTTAATATGACACATCATTTATTTTATTACAATCTCATACTTTCATTTCACGATTTTTGAAATAAATTCTCTGAAAGGTTGAATTTTATTGAAAAAATGCAATATCATTTTAAACCAGTTTCGTCAACGTTGGACACCAAAAAATAAACTGATGTTCAGTAATAAGCCCGTTCAAAAACCTTTCAAAACCTAAAGAATGTCACCACCTTAAAATTTTTTGTACCTTGACTTCATTTTCCAAAGAGCTTTTACAGAAAGTTCGTTTTAATCGAACGTCACTTCATATAATACGATACCTCACAAAGGCGAAGCGCTTTAAAGTGGATGCCTCCTTCAAAAAACCAGCTCGAAAATTGCATAATTGTACATTGTATCAAACATCACTTATTGGTTTACGTGTCCTACAAATCAGATTACTTTATAAAATCGATAGTTGTACCTCGCAATATCTCTTAGAGAGATAACTGTCACTTCTCGCGGACGTGAAACTTCTGCAACGAGCGAAAAACAGTGTTGGCTTCGAATTTATATTATTAGCTTCATCAAAATGACTTTTTTCGACCAGTTTTAGAATGTTTCGAAAAAACTGAGTTCTCTGATTCTGATGAAAAAATATTGATTCGTGGTTTTCATGATTAGAGTTCTATTTTTGTGAAGAAAGGAAGTGTAGGTTTTCAAATTTGGGGTTTCTAATCATGGAAATTACAGAATCCTCTTGATTATGATTCATTGATGATGATTTTTTCGCAATTCAAGGGTTTTCTTGAAAAACATCAAAATTAAGTATGACGTTGGAAAATGATAGTCGAGTAAAAAATTTTTTATGAGCTATATAAGTTTGTAGCTTTATACTGCGTATTAATACGAATTTATGAATCATTTTATAAAAACTAGATATGATCCTTTTGTTTCCACGGACAATATTCTTTAGGAAGTAACCGTAACTTTTATATAATGCTTAGATAAAATTAACAATGCAAATTTTGGGATGGTATCTATTGTGCATGAATTTTTTGTGCATTCTTGACTTTTATATATTTTTGCTTAGCGGTTGATTGTGCATAATTTTTTGTGCTAATTGAAATTATATCTTGATATTCATATATAAGAAAATCGTTGCAACAATCGATGAAAATTCTGAATTGCGTCCTCAACAACTATTTTGGTTTTTATAAAAAAAGGTGGATTCTTATAAGAATTCCGTTTTTGATGAAGTCAATCTTATAAAATTCTTATAAAAAAATTTTCTTAGAAAGTGACCTTATAAAAAGTTTATAAGAATGATTTTTCTTTTAAAAATCAGTTACACGTTTATCAAAATTCGAAAATCTTATTCAAAAACTGTATTAAAAGAATATTAACATCGGAAACGAAGAATAAAGTAAACTATGAAAATATAGTCATCAATAAAATTTAAAAAATACAAATAACTTGAAAAATGTAAAAATACATTTTTTTGAAAAACTATTTGAATAGAAAAATTTCTTATGAAACAAATTTTATACAGAAAACGATGTTTAGGAAAAAATAATATTCTACATATTTCTACAAGAAATAGAATTTAATAAAAAAACTTTTCTTATAAGTTTTTTATAAGGTTACTATTTTAAAAAAGTTTTTCTTATACGAATTTTATAAGGTCGATCTGATACAAGTTTTTTTTACTAAAGTATTTTCGAATTAATTTTTTTATAATTATGGTTGAATTATCATGAAATAATTATTATCAATAATTCTATTCTATAGAAGCGTTTGTGAATTTAAGGTTGCTTATTACAAGTTAATATAATTCTGAACAAAGTAATGGTTTTTTATGAATGCAAACAATTATAATTTGCATAATGTACCCCCTAGTGATGTTGATTCTTATTAAAACCTTATAAAAATTTTTATACAAGTTTTCGTGAGGTAGACCTTATAAAACTTGAATAAAAAAACTGTTTTTATAAAGTGACCTTATAAAAATTTAATAAAAAAAAATTTTTTATAAAATTCTATTTTTTGCAGAAATTTTTAATCAAATTTTTTTTAAAAAAAATTTTGTGAGACTTACTTTCTGATAAAAAGACATTTCTTATAAACAAAATCCTTGCAAAAATCAAAATTTTCTTCAAGATTGGAAAATTTTTTTGAAAAAATATCGAATTTTTGTAAAAAATCTAATCGACCTTGTGAAATTTGAATCAAGTCGACCTTGTAAAATATGAATAAAAAAAACTTTTTTTTTAAAGTGACCTCATAAAAACTTCGTAAAATAACTTTTCTATAAAATTCTATTTTTTTGCAAAAATTTTCCATCAAATTTTTTTTCTTTAATCTCGTGATAATTACTTTCTTATGAAATGACATTTCTTATGAAAAAAAAACTTTTTAAAATTGAGAATTTTTTCTAAGATTGGAAAACTTTTTTTAAAAATATAAAAAAAAAAAATCTGTAGCACAGATATTTTTTTTAACAAAATGTACAACTTTTTATAAAACTGTCTTTTTTTTATAGAAAAAATTTTTTTTATAAGGTTTTTATAAAGTGACTATAAAACTTTTTTTTAATAAAAACTTTATGAAGTCAATTTTGTAAAGAACGGGATTCTTATAAAAAATTTTCGATTTTCATAAAAATATCGCCTTTTTTTTAAAAGTTTAAATGTCTAAAGACCGCTGCATAAAAATCTGTATGCACAATAAATATACGCACAATGTTAAAAATGCACTAAAAAATTATGTGAAATTGATACCCTCCCCGAATTTTTATTCAAAAAATTATTTATCTGATTTTTTACAAGTTTTCAATAGATTTATACATTTTTTTCTTATTACACAAGTCCAGTAGCTCCCAAGTTCTACCTCAACTTCTTTAACTTTAATTTCTTTCGAATTTTTTCCTTCTACTTTCATTCATACTGATCAATTTTTGAAATAATCTACATGTTTCGTCTTTTTCTATTTTGAAATTCTGTCCTGTACAACTAAACGTGATTTTGATGCTCCATAATGGAAATAGGTAATGTTCTATAAATCGACCTCTTCCAACACGAGAAATTTTGGGATAGTGTGGCATATTAAGTAGCAGTATTGTCGAGGAACAATAACGCCCCTTTTTGAATAATGATTCAAAAATGCCATGAACATCAATTTTCTTCAAAATCATCTTCATTCAATGGAAAATCCAGAGAGTAACTTTTGAGAAGGGCAGTGTAATGTTTTGAAAATTAAGCAAAATTATCTTGTAATAAATATTTATTTATCTCAATCTCGTATTTAAATAAATAAAAATAACTGCTACATTTTTCCTTGTCCTTGAAAATTTTTCATATTTCATGCCTCAGATTAAGTTTTCATAAGACTAAAAAACCACAAAAACCACTCCGACTGAATAAATACTTTTGTCGCGGTAGCTTCATTAGGAAAACCTTTCTTTTTTTCTTCTTTTTGTTCCGACTTTGGTTGGTATCATTCCACAGAGATTTCATAGTACCAAAAGCACGCTGTGTCTCTAGAGATGAAATCTTTTTTTTTTCTTTTCGATGGGAAATCCGAATGCGCATCGAAATGAAACCAGACCACTGGAAGACCCACGACGAGTGTGAACTTGACAGTCTCGCTTGAGGACTTTCTTGCTCGAAGTTGTACCGATAAGGAAGCAAAGATAAAGTTGACCGTTTGTGAATCAGGACGCTCTGTATTGCTCCTGTATTTTAATCGCGACGCGTGCACGGTTTGTTTGAGCAGCGGTTGATTGTCCTATGTACCTTTGTTATTTCTGTAATCGCGTCCTTTTGATTCGCATTGTTTTTGTTTGTTATGCAAAGCAGAACTCGGAAATCGATTCTATTTTGAATAGGACGGATTCGGCAATTCTTGAATTTGGTTTCATGAATTTATTAAGCGCCATTATGAATGCGATGAATTTTTTTTAGACGGAGAAAGTAACTTGAGAGTCATTTTTTGTGAAAATCTGTAATTTTTATAGTTTACTCGTAGTTTTTATTGATTTCTTAGAATACCCAGAATTTGATTTTTAGTTCGTATTATATATGTAATTACACATTTTTTTATTTCATATTTTTAATTATATCGAATTTATTCATGACTTGGAAAATTTTTAATTTATTCACATTGATAATTATCTCTGGTAAACAAAAACGTTTCATAAATAAATAAAATTGGAATCATAACTTTCAATTTTTTTCTTTTAGAAGAGGGCTTTATTTACTTGATTATTTTTTTGACATCGAAAATAGCGACTTTCCACTTTGAAATAAATTACAAAGAAAAAGAAAAAACAATTATATTTACATTGAACTTCAATTTGTATTGTCTTTGATTTTCAAATAAATTTGTAAGGAAAAATTTTCATTTTCTTACCAACATTATATTTCCGTTTATTTCCCTTAAAATATTCCAATATAAGAACATTTTCACGGAATTCATATGAACCAATGAAATGAGGAACTGACTTTCCTCCATTTTTCTTTGAACGTTTCGGTTTTAATAAAAAAGCTGTTTCCATCCATTTTTTATGAAACCAAAATATAAACTTTATGTTACGTCTTCTTATGAGTAAAAGCGTAATACGTAAATATGCAAAAGTGTTGAATGGAAACACACATTCTGGTTTGAGATCACTCGCTTTAAGAAAATTCGATAGATGAAAACTGAAAATTGAAATCGTAAGAATATTTATTCCTTAATCAATTAATCTTTAATGAAAGCTTTAATAGACAACAATAACAAGTGGTTAATTTTATGATTTTAATTTCAAATTCAAATTATTTCTAAATTAATAATGATTTTTCAAAGAAAATCAGTTTAGATTAATTGACATTATTAAAATTGATCTGCAAATGCTTCATTACAATCTTATGAATACTTGACGTGAGTTGCAATTATGTATGATTATTCAAATTACAGGGTAATCTTTTGTACTTTTTTTCTTTCTGGACTACTTTCAACTCTAAAAGCCGACAATTCTGGATAATTGAGTCTCTTGTATTATTTCGGCGCTCTTGTTTCATCGTACTGCTAAACTTGAGTGTAATTAAATAGTGACATTACTATTTGAACTAGGACGCAGTTTTTTTCTCCTCAAATTTTTGCGAAATTTTACAGGAATAAAGTAATTTAAATTTAGTTGTAAGAGGTAAATCGATTTCAGAATGTCACTAAAAAAATTCTAGAAATAATTTTACTTGCGTAAAAAGAAAACAATTGAATAGATTTATGTTTTGCTGTACGACTTCCAAAAAAATTGGCTTCATTGTTTTAAGAATTGAATGCCAAAAGTAAGTAAATCAAAAATCTGAATAACATTTGATTAAAAAACCTACGAAAACTTGATGCAAATTTTTTTGGAAAATCTGTAAGTAGAATCTCTGACAAAGGTTCTGTGTACATTCCATGCAAAAACATGAAGAAAATTCATGAAATTCTCGTAACGAAATTCATTAAAAAAAATGTGAAACTTATGGAAAATATAACCAAATCGTCATAGAATAAAAAAAAATGTAAATCTCATAGAGTTGATTTCCATAGATAATCATATCCTCGAAAACCGCTAAAAACATGCCAAGAAAATTCTACTGCCTATAAAAATTGTAGCGAAATAATTTCATAGTAATTTTTTACACAAATTCATTGTAGTTCTATGACCAAAAAAACAGAGTTAAAATTCCTAAAAATTTTTCCAATAAACTTAAAAGATTGATGGAAATGATACGAGTAAACCTACTCAAATTTAGAAGAATTAGAAAAAATAATGATATAGCCGATGGAAATTCAGTCGAAAATCGAATGAAAATTTGATTCAAGTTTCATAAGGTAACCTCTGAAAAAAGCAGTAAAAGTTCCATGCACATTCAATACAAAGAAATGAGAAAAGTCCATCGACTTTTAATCACGAATACTTTGAACAAAAATTAGAAACCCATAGAAAAGCTTACAATTTTCTATAATCAATTTCATTTCAGAAAACCCCATTAGAGCATTTTATGAAAATTTCAATATCACGCTTTACTACGGGATGTCAATTACATTGGGGATGGTATATATTGTGCATAAATTTTTTATGCATTCTTGACTTTTTGTATAAATTTCTTGTATAATTTCTTTGTATAAATCTCTTCTTCTCTTAAATACAGATTTTTGTGCAGCGGTCGATTGTGCATAATTTTTTGTAAGAATTGAAATTATAGCTTGTCCTTCATATATACAAGAAAATAGTTGCGAAAATCGATGAAAAATCTGAATTGCATTTTCGGTGATTTGGTTTTTATGAAAAATCGCAAAACTCTTAGAAGAATCAGAAATTTCTTAAGAGAATTCGGTTTTTCATAAATTCGACATTATGCGATTCTTATGAAAATTATCAAAATATTATAAAACTCGGTTACATTTATAATTATTATTATTATTTGTTATAAAAACCTTATAAAACTACTAACGCTTTTTTAAAAATTTCAAAATCGTATAAAAAAAGAATCATATGAAAAATTATTATTCATTGAATATTTCAATATAAAATATTTCACAAAATCTTATAAAAAAAACCGTTTTAAAAGAAATAAATATAAAAAACGAAGAATAAAGTAAACCCTGAAAATATAATCATCAACTAAAGTTAAAAAATACAAATAATCTTAAAAATTAAGAATGACTTTTTTTTGAAAAAACTGTTTGAATAGAAAGATTTTTTATACAACAAATTTTTGTATAAATATTACGCAGAAAAAAGTTTTTATGAAAAAATGATTTTTTAAACATTTCTACAGGCAATAGAATTTTATAAGAAAAACTTTTCTTATAAGGTTTTTATCAGGTTACTATTTTTAAAACGTTTTTCTTATAAGAATTTTATAAGGTCAATCTAATAAAAATTTGTATAATGTTTTTATAAAAATCTAAATCACTAGGGGTATAGATCAGCATCACAAGCAAGTATTTGTATTATTTACAGGTATTTTTCAATTACTCATCTTATAAATATAAATAAATTATTATGATATTATTATTATCAATAATTCCATTCTTAAGAATCATTCGTCAATTTTAGGTTGCTTATCCCAATCGGCACGTTACCTTACAGAAACATTTGTAAGAGCTGTCATTTGAAATATTGCATCTTTCAGAAAGCTTCCTAAAATCTAAAATGTCCGCTACAGTTTCAGAATAGAGGTTTCAGAAAGCCTTTTAAAACCTTTCAAAAGCTATCAAATATCTTTTTAATAAAATATTTTATACATCTTTCAGAATGCTTACAAGAAATATCACGACTAGATATATTGCATTTTTTTTCGCTTTAAAAATTACATTTGAAACATTTTGGATAAAAATGTTTGACAGAAAACTTTCAAAAGAAACATTACTGAAACGTTTTATATATGTTTAAAGAAGGTCAAGGAAAATTTTCAACAAAAGTTTTACTGAAAATTTTTCAAAATATTTTAAAAATATTTCAATTGAAACATTTTGAATTGAAGATATTAGAATCTTTCTAAAATCAACATTACTGCAATATTTCGTTAAAAATGAGTTAGATATCTAACAAAACAAGCGTTGTCAAAATGTTTCAAAATAAACGTTTATTAACATGTATGAAATGTTTCAATCGAAGTGTTTCAAATAAAATACATCAGACAACTTTCAAATGAAAAATTAACTTTCAAATGAAAGCCTTACATGAAGGTTTCAGCAATATTGCTAGTGAAATATTTCAAAATATATATTTCGAATAATATTTCTATAGAAATCTTTCACAGGAAAGATTATAAACACATTTGTTAGATCCTTTCAAAGAAACATTATAAACGAAAGCGTACTGATAGCTTCTTGAAATATTGTCTGATTTTTGAAAAGCTTTCGTGCCGATTGGGATAATTCTAAACAAAGATATTGTTTTTTATGAACGTTTACAATTGTAGTATGCACAATGGACCGCTGCACAAAAATCTGTATGCACAATTCTAACAATGCCCAAAAAATTTATGTACAATAGATACCCTCCCTGAAATTGCAAGATGCTTAGAAAAACAATCACACGATCGTTAATAATCACTCTGAAATAAATCCCATAAATCTCGGAAAATCATCCTGTTGTCGAAATAAGCTCGTATAATTAATATTTCCATAAGGTAAATGTTCAATTAATGCTTCATAGAACTCCAAGTACGCGACTTGCGCAGATACTAACGAGCGAGGGAGACGGGATGGATCCAGGTATAAAGATGAGAAACGCGCTTCCGAAATCGCCAGTTACGCGCGATCTTTCTGTCTCGCTTTCGCTCTCAAACGTTTCGAATTTTTGGGCCTTGTGCTGTTTTTGGGCTTTACCACACGTTTGCCGAAAATTGCCTAGGTTAGTGAAAAAATTTTCTCGTTCCCTTTTTTTCCACGTTGATTTTCGATGATTTTTCGTTTATTGGCAACACGATTAAAATTTGTGACATTATTTTAATGGGTCATATACGCGTCGATGAAGTTCATGGAGGGGAAATTAATTCGCGTCCGGATTTTCACTGTGCTAATTAGAGCTTTTTCACCGCGAAAGTTGTTTCGATATGTAAAGTGCGGCCCTAATTTGCAAAAATAAGTGCACTTGGTGGCTAAAAGCGAATTCATTTGATCCAAAACGTACACGGAGAAAAATGTTTTGTAAATTTTATCGAAACGGCGGTAGATACCAAACTTTTGGCGAAGTGGTGATAATTTCCAACATTAGTACTTTTTACCAAAATAAAAGGAGATTCTCCTGTATTTTTGTTAGATTTTGTCAACTTCCTGGTAAAAAATACTAGGAAGTTGACAAAATCTAACGAAGATACAGGAGAATCTCCTTTTATTTTGGTAAAAAGTA
>JAPYZL010100999.1:0-17760 GCA_030522825.1 Platygaster orseoliae
AACACTACGTCCGCAATATGGTTCAATATTAGGTCGATGTGATTGAGCTAATTTTGATCCTGGTTTGATTCATTCTGGGATGTAGTGAAAATTTTCTAAAACATGCCCGGATTTTTTATCGAATCTTGATTCGATCTGGAAACATTTCTGGAATCCCATGTATTTGAACGAATCTGGAATTCCAGGTCTGGTTTTCCGGGTAGCGCATCATTTGTTTTTTGTCATTTGTCAATGATGTTTCTTATAATATGAACTAAGATGGCGATCCGTGCGAGAGAGAGAGAGAGAGAGAGAGAGATTTCAAATCTTAGAACATGTCTTAGAAATTTTAGAACATAACTGGAATTTGATCATTTATAAATTTTTGATTGATAATGCAAATTTGGAAAAATTTTGAACTTTTTTAGGGTATTTCAAAAATCGTTCTCAGAAGTGAAAATTAAATTCAACAAACCCCCCCCCCCATTTTTTCTGCGTACGCACCTGTTTGATAGTGAGTATTTACCTTTATTATTATTATTATTATTATTATTATTATTATTATTATTGTTGTTGTTGTTGTTGTTGTTGTTGTTGTTGTTGTTGTTATTATCATTATTATTATTTATTATTATTATTATTATTATTATTATTATTATTATTATTATTATTATTATTATTATTATTATTATTATTATTATTATTATTATTATTTTCTTTTCTGCAAGATTATGTAATTTTCATGGTTTTCTTGCTCGATGTGTAAAGATTTTGCATTGTTTTTATAAAATTATTTTGTTTTAACAATTTATTCGAACAACTTTTTTAACAATTTTATTTTTAAACATACATGTCTATTTCATGGTTTTTTGGTTTGCTGTGTTAGAATTTGACATTATTTTTGTAAATTTTCTTTGTTTACAAAAACTGTTTGAACAAATTTTTGCACAGTTTTGTTTTTACGACATACATGTCAATTTCATATTTCTTCAGATCGCTCAGTAAGGATTGAACATTGTTTTTATGAAATTATTTTGTTAAAGCAATTTATTAAAACAAATTTTAAAACAAATTAATTTTCACAACATATATGTCCATTTCATAGTTTTCGGGGTAGGTAGGTTAGAATTTGACATTGTGTTTGTAAAATTCATTTGTTCAAATAATTGATATAAACAAATTTATTAACAATTATTGTATTTTCACAACAAATGTGTCCATTTCAGGATTTTTTAGGTTGATGAGTTAGATATTGACATTGTTCTTGTCAAATTCTTTCGTTTAAACAATTTTTTGGAACAAACTTTTGAACAATTTTTTTTTTTTACAACATACATGTCATTTTTATCATTTTTTAGGTTACTAAGTTGAGATTTGACAATTTTTTTTTATGAAAATATTTTGTTTAAGAAATGTAATTAAAAATTTGATATTTACAATACATGTATGTTTTTCGCGTCATTTTATATTTGCAGAGCGGCCTTAAAGTTAGGCTTTTTATCCCATGCTAGCGCAGCGGAAAAAAAGACCTACTCTTTATCTCTAGGGCAAAAACCATACTTTATTGCCCGCCGCAGCGGGCAAAAAAGTATAGTTTTTCGCCCGCTACAGATTAAAAGTAGGTTTCTTTGCCCTCATCACTAGCATGGTTCCAAAAATGTAACTTTAGGACTGCTCCTCGCAGGTATCAAAATGAAGCTCAAAACATACACTATTGGTAAAAAATATCGTTTGCACCATGGGGTAGAAATTAGATTTTCACTCGATCGATTTACTGACACTCGTGACCATCCTCAAGCGCCTTCGGCGCCCTAAAATTGGTCACTCGTGCCAATAAAACGATCTTGTCGAAAAATCTAACTTCTGCCACTTGATGCGAAATGTAATATTTCACAACATATATGTCGATTTCATGTTTTGTTAGGTTGTTGAGTAGGAATTTGACATTGTTTTTTTTTATATTTTGTTTGAATAATTTACTCAAAACAATTTATTTAAGATTTTATTTTTACAACATGTATGTCCATTTCATGGTTTTTCGGGTTGCTGAGTTGAAATTCGACATTGTTTTTGTGAAAATCTTTTGTTAGAAAAGTTATGACTTAAACAAATTCATCAACGATTTTATTTTCACAGCATATATGTCCATTTCATGGTTTTTTGGGTTGCTGAATTGGAATTTCACATTTTTTTCGTGGAATTCTTTCGTTTGAACAATTTATTTAAACAAATTCATGAACAATTTTATTTTTACAACATATATGTCCATTTCATGGTTTTTTGGGTTGCTAAGTTAGAATTTGACATTGTTTTTGTAAAATAATTTTACATAAGCAATTATTCAAACAAATTTTTAAATAATTTTTTTTTCACTGTCCATTTCATGGTCACATATAAGATTCAAGATTACAGAGGATAACATTATACACATTAAGAATACAAAGTACATTTGAAGGGGCTGCGGTCAAAACCTGTTAACCAACATTTCAGTAAGGCGGATTTCTTATGAATAACACGTTAAAAAACTGCCTTATTGAAATGTTAGTTAACAGGTTTTGACCGCAGTTTCTTCATTTATCTTGAATAAAACAATTTACAATATATTTTTTAACAAATATTTCAAACAGAAGAATTTTACACGAACAATGTCACAACCACACTGAACAAACAAAAAACCATGGAAATGACATATATTTTGCAGAAAGGGAATATTGCAATGATTTGTTTAGATGAATTGTTAAAATTAATAAATTCGACAAAATCTATGTCAAATACTTGTCCAGCAAGACAATAAACTGGATTAAGCATGCATATATTACAAAAACAAGATATTGCGATAATTTGTTTGAAAGAATTGTTGCAACAAATTTAAATTTCCAAAACAATGTCGATTTGTTACTCAACAAACTGAACTACAAGGAAAATCATAAAAATTTCGTCAAAACAAAATTTTTCGGAGAAATATTCTTATGATTGAACTTACACTGTTTTTGCACCGGTACGGTGCAAAATTGGTGCAAGACATAAGCATACCCGGACGGAACTGAGACGACCACGGTGGTCGAATTGTGGTTGAGTTGCGGTCGAATTCTGGTCGGATTTTTTTTTCCTATAACTAGCAATAAACATTGAAGTTTCGCTCAACACTCGTTCTAGACTTGCTACTGAACACATACATAACTGTAATTGTGCTGCATATTCCAAAAATAAATGATGTAGCGTAAATGTTTTTATTTAATTCTTTGACCTACCTACTTGACCGATTGAATAGATTCCTAGCCGCTGAATGAATATTGCCGCGAGATTTGAAATATTCTTTAACGATATATCCGTAATACAGTATAAAATAACGTTGTTCTAAGAAAATCAGTGTAAATTGATGTAAATATTCAATTTTTTATCGTTATAGATCTAATCAGTTTAAAAAAAATTTTAAGTACAGAAACCTACAGAGTGAATAGTGAAAATACGATTTTACCGACGCGATACTCAATTCATCGAAGGAATATAATGTTTAATTATAATTAATTTAAAGCAATAATCGTCAATTTTTCGTTTATTACATGGAGTACTATCAATAGATTATTATTCATGGAAAAAATGGTTTAGGAAACACATATATAGCACCATATTAATAATCTGACCAATCCGACCAAAAATCGACTTCAGTGGATTGATTTCGGTCGGATTGTGGTCGTCTTAGTTCCGTCCGGGTGTTTTTAAAAACCTTAGCACGCATAGACAACATGCAAGAGATTTTTTCGAATTTTTTTGATCTAAATAATATCACTCTTACGCATGCATTTTCAAGTGCAAAGATAGCATTTGAATAGTCAAAATATAAAAGAAATTAATAAATGTTTTTACAACGCCAAAAATAGGGAAAGTACCTAATATCAAATACTCGATACAAAATAGATGGCAAGAGTTATAACTTCCTTCACAGATCAATATTATGTATCATTTTTTTTAAACAGCAAAGTGGAAGATAAGCACTAAATTGTTGTAGTTGTTCGAAAAAAAGTATAATTCACTACTCCATAATTATATAACGATCTCTAATATTCTTGCATTGTAATAACGATACCGTTCGCATTCTCCAATTCTTCAATGACAGGTTTTCAGACGTTTTTCGAACGACAAATATTGAATAATGAAAAAAAAAATGACATCACCTTCAACCCCCACCCCCAACCCCTCTACAAAAATAACCAATGTATAATAGCTCAAATTAATAAAAATCCCTCATGAAAAAAACGCTCAACGTTGAGCGTATACGCTAAAAATTGAGGGTATGCGCTCCACTGCAAAAAATTTGTTATACCAATTTTTAATTCATAAACTGTCAAGGAGTACAACTAATATATATTATATTCACAGTAAGTGACTGAAGACACGTATTTTGTACTGTACTTCCCAGATAAAAAACTGCTTCCATCCGGATTCGAGCTTAGGTCCTCGCGTGAGAGTCCGTAACTGATACCTCTGGGCCATCTTAGGTATAGCATTTTAATAGGAAAAATTTTCTCTACTGTTAATTCTAAAGAGTAACCATATTGAAGACTTATGTTAGCCTGTTATCGAAATGTAGTTAAACACACTGTTCAAAAACAGTTGGGTCAAAAATTATAATGAAAAATTCGACTACCAATATCGATAGCCTTGACTAATATATTCCCAAGGAATTTTTTTTGTTAGCTTGATAAAGTTTGTCATAAACAATTATAGTTAATAACTCTGAAATCGCCAATTTTAACGCTTTTTAGAAAAAAAAAAAACGAAATTTTTCATAGTGAACGTTCAAAGTAGATCGCGTAAACATCTAACACTTCAGCGTTTATGTTCAACATTGAGCGTGAAAGCCTAACACTTCAGCATATATGTTCAACATTAAGCGTGAACGCCCAACACTTCAGCGTATATGTTCAACATTGAGCGTGAACGCCCAACACTTCAGCACATATGTTTAACATTAAGCGTAAACACCCAATCCTTGAGCGGAAACGCTCGAAGTTGGGCATATACACTCAAAATTGACCATATATGGTCAAATTTCACCATACATGCTCAAAGTTGAACGTATACGCTCAATAATTCAGAGTTTTTTTCATGAGGGATGCCCCTGATCCCTTCTTCCGAAAAATCCCCCAAACCCCCCCCCCCCCCCCCCCCCCCCCCCCCCCCCCCCCCCCCCCCCCCCCCCCCAAGCAAGAAAACAAAAAAAAAAAAAAAACAAAAAAAAAAGAAAAAAAAAAAAAAAAAAAAAAATATGCAAAGAAAGATTGACACTGTTAAGGCCAGGTTCCTGTGAAAAACGTGTTTTTTTTATTTTTAATTCCATTTATTGTTCAAACAATATTTCGAAATAAAACTTTTTACAGATTATTGTACGTATCTTAAACTATTAAAAAACATTTTTCTTTTTTTTTTTTATTTATTATGGCGGCTCTGAAAAGTGCTGATTAAACTCGTCCGATTTGTTACTGGGTTACAGGATTTCTTGGAAACGAATCATCTGAAAGCAAAAAGCAAAACAGTTTTATATTCTGTATTGAATTGGCTATTGTCTTAACTACAATTGAAATTCCACCGAGAAAAAAACAAAATAGTGGGTTTTTTCATTTTTGACCCTTTTTTTAACCTTTAATTGTTTATAACTTTTTTAAATAACAATTAATATTTTTGGTTGTAGTTCAGACCATAGCCAATTTGATACAAATATGATACTGTTTTACTTTTTGCTTTCAGACGATTCGTTTCCGAGAAATCGTGTAAACCACCAAAAAAGTTGACAAGCTGTTTTCAGAGCCGCCATTATGAAAAAAAAAATAAAAAATAAATTTTTTTGAGTCGTTTAATACATGTACTTTTATCTATAAAAATTTTTATTTTCAAATATTTTTTTAACAATAAATGAAATTTAAAAAAATATACACACGTTTTTCATAGGAACCTGGCCTTAATCAATCGTAGTAATTGACTGAAAATACTTGGCTAAAAAATATTATTGTTAGGTAATAACTAGAAAAGTTTAAATTTTCTAAAATAACACATCGTCTACAAAAAACATTAATAGGTTAAATAATAGTTGAGGGATAATGTGATGAAAAAAACGAGATTTAAAAGTATTGAAATCAGTACTGAATTAATATACTAAGAAATTATGTTTTAGTTCAAATGAATTTCATAATGTCAGGAAAGGGTATCTTGTCTTCATATATTCTAATCCTGCAGATATTATGTGAAACGCCATTATACTTGGGCGATAAAAATAAACACCGAGCCTAAGAGTTTCACATGGAATACACACATGGTTTAAACTTGCTCAACTGAAAGTTTTGTCAAAATCTGATCGTCTCGAAAATAAAAGCAGGATAAAATTAATTCGTGGGCTGCTGTGCAAGTTACAACCTCTCTCATTTTGTAAGTTATGTTCGTTACAACGTAAAATATTATAAAGTTATTCAACTTAGCTTTATCACTATCGGTGGCTGATGATTTGTGCCACTATATTATAAGTTTGTAACTGGGATATAATGCTTGATAAAACGTGTTTATTATATAAATCGACGAATATAGGACAGCTCTTCGTTTGAATGTTTTTACTGCATCCTCAAATACGTACCTGTTCCACAACTCTGAAATAATAACTTTGTTACGGGGGCATTCATAAACCTCGTTCCCTGAAAAGGGCGGGAGGGAGGAGGGAGTGAGGGAGAGGTTAGATCAAATATGAGGCTTTATGTTAATGGACAATTGTATTAAAAAGTAGTGAGTGCCCGAGGCGAAATTTTCAGGTAAAAATATTGGAGAATATGGAGCAAATTTGAGAATGCGATGAGAAGGTTTGCGGAGAATGCGGAGAAGTTCTCCCTCATTGCTTAAACATTGGAGCATAGATATTCCTTTTGCTCGATTTTGCCGTTTTTATCAAGTCGAGTAACGATGCTCCCGAGATTCCATGTCAATTGGAGGAACTGGAGCAATCGATGCTCCCGAATATCTATGTCAAGTGGAGGAACTGGAGCAATTGATGTTCCCGAATATCCATGTAAAGTGGAGGAACTGGAGCAATGGTGCTCTTTATGGTTGTAATGTAAAAAAGTAAAAAAATACTGTACTGAGCGCGACCCCCACGCTTCGCAACTTTTTTCATTACCCAATTTTTTAGTAGATTAGTTTATTATTTTTAATACATACATGCCAATGAAGACCAACGCAGTAAGTTGATGGCAGACAGTGACCTGTCAACAAATAGCATAAAGTACCTGGAAAAAAACCCTTCTTCTCGTTTCTGGCGGGATTCGAACTCGAGTCGCTGAGGTGGAAAACAGAGTCGATAACACTTAGCCATCCCAGCAAATGAGAAAAGATAAAAAAATTTTCTTGATCCCAAACTGTCAAAAGTATTACTACTCTATTACTATTGAATCTTATAATTCAATGTTGGGAACATAATATTCGTAATTTCTCTTTATTACTTGTTATGCTTATGAAAATGTTTAGAAACGTGAATGTTAGAGTTCAAAAATGCGCATTTTATAGTTAGGATGATCAATGCGAAACTGACAAAGAGCATTTGTTCACTTCACATCTTTACATTATTCGCATTATACAAAAGGTTAATCTTATTCACTATTATATTCTAGTAATATTGTTATTGAAAGTTTTATTTTTATATGCATGTTAAAAAATTATCAATAAAAATAATGAAAAAGAAATCGATGTATGGAAAACAAAATTCAAATAATATCACCTAACACGTCTTAGTAAGGGTTATTTTTATAAAAATTCGTCGAATCTTTATGAAATTCGCAGTTTTTGTAAACTTATCATATTAAATTCTTATCAATAAATCCAGTTTTAAAAAAACAGTTTTATAAAAAATTACAGTTTTACCAAACTTTTTTATGAAACTTTTTCATTTTTAAAATATCGTGACTACCCTTTCTCACTTTATTTAGTTTTGGATGTTGTGAATAAAAGATTGCTATCGACAAAGCCTCGCAATTTTATACACAGAATTCCACGCTCAATTGCTGATCTGTGCCATTGGAAGATCTCTGAATTACGAGTTTGGTTCTATCACTATTCCATGCTCCTACTATTCGACGTAATGAGACCTGATTATATTGAACACAACTTATTATTGATTGCAGCAGTAGCAATGTTAAGTTCAGATTCCGTTAATGACAAAATGTTGGCAAAGGCTGAAAAAATGTTAAAAAAATTTGTCAAACTGTTCAAAATCAAATACGGGCTTCAATTCTGTTCAATTAATATTCACCAACTATTACGTTTGAAAGAATGCGTAATAAATATAGGGCCATTGTGGGTACATTCTTGCTATACATTCGAAGACATTAACGTGAACATTTTAAAGCTAAAATTCATGATACGTCTCATATTGCGACACAAGTAGCAAATTCACATGCTCAATTAGTTAAATTGAAGCGTTATTTGCAACATGTTGCAGGGGACGTTTTAAAAACTTTTTGTATCGAAAGAAAAGGCAAGCTAAACTCTGTGAACTTTTATTCGACAGTTGCTATAGCGTGGGTACGTATAAAAAATTATTTGACCTTTAACCAATGATACGTGCAACATTGCTACAGTACGATTGGAAAGTTCAGTTACAGTATCTCCGTTTACTGAAAAACAACAAATTGTATACTAGTGAATGCTTCAAGCCTGGCATATTACAAAATAAATCAACATATGTTTTATACAAAAACTTTCATGACAGTGCTCGTCATTATGGATCGAGCTACTGTTATTTTTAAGTCGTGCAAATTTGCAGATACAATTTTGAGTGCGTGTGTGACAAGAAGCACTTCGCATTAGTAAGATGTACAACTGGTTATCAACTTTTCAGCGCGAAATATGATTCATCGACTCCCATTTCATACATTCAAAAATGTAATATAAGTTCTGATTTTCTACCAGTTTTGATTGAATAACTTCTCACAGTTTGCTTTCATATTAATATAGATGGAAACGACTTTCTTTCGGTCTTTATTAATATGAAAGAGCTAGAATAAGTAGTCATTGTGCTTTTGAAAATGTTTGTAAGAATAAAAATATCTTTTGCATCAAAAGGACTTAGTTCATTGAACGTTCCTCGTAATATTGCAATATGAATAAATTGAAAAATAGGAGCAACAATAAATGGTGAATAAATATTAGTAAACAATACAATTTCATAATAGCAATTGATAGAAATGATAATTAGAGTATATATTACATTGATAAGATTGTAATGGCATAAGCGAATATGTTTTTTTTTTCTTGAAAAAATTACAATTTTAGAAATTTGAGAACGTGGAGAAATTTGAGAACGTGATTCTCATGCATTGGAGACTAAGGAGCATAATGTTCTCCTGTATTTTGTGAGGTGAAATAACATGGTTTTTTACATTTCTGTTTTTGGAGAAGGCGGAGCAGCGATTCTCGCGGTTTGGAGATTGTGGAGCAAGAAATTCTCCTGAATCGAGAACAATAGATTGGAGAATAAGGAGGATAAAAAACTCATTCAAAATTTCGCCTCGAGTGTGGGTAAAAAAATTTGAAATTGATCTCACAGAGTTAATAAAATGTACGTCCTTATGTAAAAAAAATTAGTGGAAATGAAACGTATAATAACTGGGAAAATCGAAGAGACTCCGTAGCGTAATGTTTACGCCGGCGGGCTACGGAACCTCAGGTGGACGGGTTCTCGAGTCCCGAGTGGTGCGGGAATTTTTTCAATCGAAAAAGTTTCTTTCACCAGCACGGGGGTCAAATGCTGTTACCTTCCTCGGGCTGCCACGTGGTTTTTTCCTCAAAAACGAGGTTTTCCCCCACGGGCGATTTGTTAGGCTACGGTCGATGCAGTCGCGCAAATGCCAGCTTTGGGGAGTAAGGGGGAGATTGGAGGACGAAAACCGACGCCTTTCGTGGGCGGGGAGCGCCGGCCTTACCGGCGCGGAGCTGGTCGCCTCAAGTGGGACCTTCTCCGGTGCCCGGGAGTGAGACCCCCGATCCCCACACTTTGAGCAGAGAGTGCCGGCTTAACCGGCAAAGTGTGGAGTTCTGTGCTGCCCCCTCCCCCCTCCCCTCTCCCTCGCAGAATCCCTCACCGGAGATGCCCCCGGGTCACGGTCAAATGGGATAGTTTGGAGAGAAGGAAGAGAGATATGGGCCTCCTAGCCACATAGGCTGAGGCAGTTACAAACTTATGATATAGTGGCACAAATCAACAGCCACCGATAGTGATAAAGCTAAGTTGAATAATTTCATAATATTTTACGTTGTAACGAACATAACTTACAAAATGAGAGAGGTTGTAACTTGTACAGCAGCCCACGAATTAATTTTATCCTGCTCTTATTTTCGAGACGATCAGATTTTGACAAAACTTTCAGTTGTGCAAGTTTAAACCATGTGTGTATTCCATGTGAAACTCTTAGGCTCGGTGTTTATTTTCATCGCCCAAGTATAATGGCGTTTCACATAATATCTGCAGGATTAGAATATATGAAGGCAAGATACCCTTTCCTGACATTATGAAATTCATTTGAACTGAAATATAATTTCTTAGTATATTAATTCAGTACTGATTTCAATACTTTTAAATCTCGTTTTTTTCATCACATTATCCCGCAATTATTATTTAACCTATTTTTTTTGTAGACGATGTGTTATTGTAAAAAATTCAGTCTTTTCTAGTTAATACCTGATAATAATATTTTTTAGCCAAGTATTTTCAGTTATACCATATACATTTATTGTTCTTTAATCAAAGAAAGAATGAACATCATCATTGAATATTTATTACACAAAATAATTTTCCTGCTTAATTTATGTCAAAAACAAATTCTTTAATATTTGAAATAGTCAACTTCTACCCAGAGATGTTCAATTTAAGATTTAGAGATTTATTTAGAGATTCAAGAATAACCATTTTATATATTATATCTGATTTGGAAATGAAAAAAAAATTATAAAAACTTGAAGAATAATTTGATTTGGATTTATATAAAGATAAAAAATGATTTGTATATGAGATTTTATTTAACCTCACATTGATTGAAAAACATTTCTTTCATCGCGCACATTTATTTACATCGCGGAAAAGAGATTTCCTATACTTCATCTTATTTATTCATGAATATCAAACTATTGATGAATTCGAATAGAACATATATAATATATATTGATTGAACAGAAAAACTACTATTCAAAAATTTGATAAAAATTCAATAAAAACCTATTACTAATTTACGTTAAGATGAAAAATATTTTTAATAGAGATTTCATTAAATTTCACATTCATTTCTAAACATTTGTTTCAACACGCACATCTATTTAGAATGTAAAAAAGTGTCAATATTTCACCTGATCTATTTATATATGAATATCAAACTTTTTATGAACCTAGATGCTGATTTAAATTCAATAAAGATTTAACTTATTACTTCAGTTGAATGTTTGCGATTTATCATAAGTTACTATCCAACTATTATTGATTATTCGATCATCACATGATAAAAAATATTATAAAATACGATAATATATTTATATAACGCTCAATTGACTATCTTTCGAATTTCCCGCGCATCATTTGATACCGACTTAAAAACCCAATCCGGTTCAAAACAAAAGAACGTCGATTATTATTAAATTCAAAATTCAAAATTTCTATCGTAGACCCGGGCAGCACAAACGTCCCTAACTCATCCGCAGGACGTCCCTGGGACGTCCTAGGGAGATCCATGTGAGGGTCCACAGTAGTCCCAGAAAATCTATCGAAAACTCATGAGAAATCTAAGTGATTTTACGGACGTCCGTGGGATTTCCCTCGCAGTCCCTCGGTCTATGGACTGACGCAGACTGCCGTGGACTGCCGTAGATTGCCGTGGAGTGCCGTAGACTTTCATGGACTGACGCGTCAATCCACGGCAGTCTACGGCACTCCACGGCAGTCTACGGCAGTCTACGGCAGTCCACGGCAGTCTGCGTCAGTCCATAGACCGAGGGACCGCGAGGGTTCCTACGGTCGACCGTAGTGCCAGAAAATTGATCGAAAATTTATTGAAAAATTTTTTCTCTACGTTATTGAATTCCAAACAATAAATATTAAGATTTCGAGTTAGTTTTCAGCATTTCTGAGCATAGTTAGGCAAAAAAAATTGCCACCAACGAGATTTGGACCCCGGCGCGTGGAGCTGACAAGTTAAAAATCCGGCACTCTAACACCGTGGACAACGCTGTTAATATAAACGTTATAGAAAAACGCCACTTCTAACTTTCTCTCATTTCTGTTAACTGAAATATTCAAACAATCGATAAATTAGCTATTTCAAAGATATGTTTGATATATTTATACTGTGGAAAATCATTTAACCGAAAACAAATCTCATGTATCACCTGGAAAACTGGATGATCTAGTCAAAAATCCACTCTTGATCGACAATTAAGGCATTGTGTGATATTTTCCAGTCACGATTAATGTGAAATATTAGGATTTGACCATTTTTTTCGAAAGTCGTGAATAAAGAATTTCTACTCAATGCCTTAATTGTCGATCGAGAATGGATTTTTGCCTAGCTAATCCAGTTTTCCAGGCAATACATGCAGAGTTTCCATTGAGTAGAAATTTTGTATTCACGATTTTTGAAAAAAATGGTCAAATTCTAATATTTCACATTAGTCGTGCCTGGAAAATATCACACACAACCTTAATTGTCGATCGAGAATGGATTTTTTACTAGATAATCCCGTTTTCCAGGTAATACATGGGATTTGTTTTCAGTTAAATGATTTTCCACAGTATAAATATATCAAACATATCTTTAAAATAACTCATTCATCGTTTGTTTGAATATTTCATTGAACAGTAGTAGAAGAAGTTTATGAGAAGCATTTTTCATGTCTCTATACTGTAACATCGCTGGCATTGGTGTTAGCGTGTCGGATTGATATTCCAAAACTCACCGGTTCTGGAAATTTCCGGCAATATGAAGGAAATCTGAAAGAAGTTTGCTTATGGGGCACTGATCTATATTATTGGATTGGAAACCCCTATCCTTTCACCATTGAGCGGATTGTGCCGAATTGCCGATTAGAAGCCATTTTAAGTTAGGTCTGCGATGTAAAAATGGCGCGAAAATTAAAATGTAGTTCGTGCACTGAAATGAATTGGAGTCTCCGAATAGTTTTTTCCTGTCGTAAAAAATAATAAATTTTCATCTGGCAAGACAGAATAAATGTAAATTCAGCCAAGAAGGACAATTAATATTCTTTATTCATTTGACCGACGTTTCGTTCCGGATGCAGAACATTCTCAAAACCTGTACCAACAATACAAACTAATAACATCCTTATCGCTCCAAGAGAGAAAACATCAATATAAAAAAATTCATTTCTTTAGCTACTTACAAAATCTTTATCATTATCCAGAGTCGAACATTGTGAAAAAACTATAAATTACGTAGGATAGTGAACGTGTACATGCTACGAAGAGGGCATACACTAAGTGGTTAACAATCAATTCAAAACCTAACATATATAACGTCGAAACTTAAAATCAATGAGATAAGACAAAATCATAAAACGACGTACAAAAATAGAAAATAGAAAAAATGAATAAACAAAGAGAAAAGTTATATCAAACAGCTAAAAATCAAAACAACATACAGATAACTAGAAAAACCTCAAAATGTGCATCAAATAAAAATTCTATCGTAACACTGATGTAAACCATCGATATCATTAATAGAAATAATAGAAGATGCGTTATTCTTAATATGTAACATCTCACTCATGAGTTTACTTTCCAAATAAATATCATTATCTAAAATCTAAAACTCTCAAAATCAAAAGTGTGTTGTGGAGATGTGTTATTCATATGATTCGGAATTACTTTATCTTCGCCTCTTTTTATTGAATGTAAATGTTCATTGATCCTGGTATTCAATGCCCTCTTCGTCTGGCCAATATAAATAGACGTACAATCCAAACATTCCACTTCATATACAATTGCAGTTTTATCCTTGTATTTAATCTTATCTATGCCTTTCGTAATGATCCTATTTAATTTATTCTGAAGTCTTTCAACTACTTGTATATTATTCCAATTAAATAAATTAATAATATTATGGGATACGTTACTATAGTGCGGTAAAACAATCCTATCTCTGTGACCATTGGCATTTCAACTGCCTTCGAATTGTATAAGTGGGCCAAATTCAATTGACTATTGTCAAACATGTCTGTTGCTTACAAAACTAAAAATGATTATGAAGAGGCGGCTCGTTTTTTGAAAAATTGTTTTCAGAATTGTAAGACAATTACAGGTACGCAACAACTTCACTGCGTTTAACCAGTGCAAAATTGTGAACTTAAGGTACGAACATACTCTGCATGTCCTAATTTTAAAACAGTAACGTTCTTACTAAAATAGATTGAGAAAAAAATATCACGAAGATGATATGTAGCAAGTGATAAGTAAGAAACTTTTATATTATGTTAAAAGCTAAATGTTTTATCACAATTGATATTTTTCGTTCAATTACAAGTGTACAATAATCTCCAGATTAAATAATATAAAACTATTAAAAAACTTTTCGATCATAAACAAACTCCTTTTCCTTGAAACGGTGAAAAATTCAGCTCTCAACACATTCAAGTGCGTTGGAATACGTGCCATGCGAGATACGCGCCAAGAATCGCGGCAACGATCGCTGTTATAATTTATATTTTAGAAAGTTTTAAACTTACCACTCTGAAATTTTTACTGGATCATGCCTATACTATTTGAAAAAATTACAGCAAGAGTTGATCGATTCGAAGATTGCCATTTTGAGATATTACTATTTGTTTATTAAAATGTTAAGAACTGAGTATTTGTAAACAAGATACAATTTCGTTCAAGCGATAAATAAAAACATTGTACGATAGACATTCGAAAAAATCATCCTCATACGATTGATAGTTTTTTAATTATGTCATGTCAAAAATTGTTTGTTTTTCCTCATTATAAATACTAATTAATGCATATTTCCGAAATTTTCGATACGATTTTGAAAAAAAAAAAAAATATGTGTCGGTTTTTTTGCTTCTGACAACCTGGAAAAAAAATTTTAAGACGAATCAAAATTTTAATGGTAAATCTGACATGGATTGACTCATATATTTTTGATAAAAATGAAAAGGCCAACTTCGAGAGGAGCTTCTTACAATTGCATACTTTTAAACAAAAAATACACCAACAAGGGCTTGAAAAATCCATGGTTTTTGTTAGAAAAAACCTTAAAAAATTCAAAATGGTTTTACATAATTGGAAAGCTGTATAGCAGAATCAATATGAACAATGCATGGTATTCCTTCCGTATGTAGAATATGTTTTTATAAAATGGGTTCCGTTTTTGTTATAAACAATTCATTAATTAACAATTTGAGAAAAATAATGTAAAAATTTGTATTTCGGGAGTTGAGCTGCTGATTCCGTAGATGAAATTCGTTTTTCGAAAATCCGGTCCATGATTGTTACAAACAATTTCTTAATTAACAATTTCGTGGAAATGATGTGAGAAATTTTATTTCGAGAATGAAGCTGCTGATTCCGTATATGAAATTCGTTTTTTGAAAATCTGTACGTTATTGTTATAAACAATTTGTTAATTAACAATTTGGTGGAAATTATGTAAAAATTTTTATTTCATGAATAGAGCTGCTGATTCCGTATATGAATTCGTTTCTCAATAATCCGGCCCGTTATTGTTATAAACAATTTGTTAATTTCCGAAATAAAAATTTTCTTAAAAATATCGATTTATTTTACTATTATTTTTATTTATGATTATTATTATTAAGTACTGCACCCTTACCGATATGATCGACACGTAATTTTACATGATTTCAATGTGATCTAGTATGATCAACATTCGATCTGGTTATTATCATCGAATATGATTCAGTACTACGCCTCATCTAATATGATCGACTCTAAATTTTACATGATTTCAATGTGATCCAGTCCCAGTGAACCCGTGAACTCGCGGCGAGCTCGCTGCGCGTTTATTATTTCCTCCCTATCTCTAGTAAACGGTGAGCTCGCGTTGAACGCGCGGCGAGTTGCTCGCGAGCTCGAATTTAACTCGCGGTGAGCTCGCAGTGTGTTCTCAGATAGCGTTCTCGATTAATCCAAATTTTGTTACCAGGTTGTAACGCAGTAATAACTCGGTGAAAACGGCGGCCGATAATCGAGCGGCAAATTAAAAAAAAAAACAGTGACCACTAATCACGTCCACCTAGTATATGGTAAGCGAATTTGAATTTGCCGCTCGATTTTCGGCCGCCATTTAGACCGGGTTATTACTGCGTTACAAACTGGTAACAAAATTGGGATCAATCGAAAACGCTATATCTTAGAGAGTTCGCCGCAAGCTTTTCCAAAAAATCCAATTGGGAATTTGGCCGGCTTGAATAAAATGGCGATTCAATTAAAATGTAATTTCTAACATAAAAATTCAACAATTATAGTTGCTTTTGAGCATTTTTAAGCATAAGTAGGCAAAAAAATCTCTTTCTGCCGGGATATGAACCTGTGAGTTTATGATCAAAAATCCGACACACTAACATCGTTACCAGAGGTGCTATTGAAATGGTAAATGAAAAATGCTACTAATAAACTTCTTCCACTACTGTTCAATAAAATATTCAAACAAACGATGAATTAATTATTTTAAAGATATGTTTGATATGTTTATACTGTGGAAAATCAATTACCCGAAAGCACATCTCATGTATAACCTGGAAAACTGGATTATCTAGTCAAAAATCCATTCTCAATCCACAATTAAGGCATTGAGTAGAAATTCCTTATTCACGAATTTTGGAAAAAATGGTCAAATTCTAATATTTCACATTAATTGTGCCTGAAAATTTTCACACAGTGCCTTAATTGACAGCTGCTTTCTTTTATCAGGTTAATATTCGAAAAAATGGTTGAATTTATTTTGCTTTTAATTTCTGAAATTGCAAAAGATACGTTGTTGCTGGTCGCCATTGAATACATTATTGTTTTTTACGTATGAAAAATTTTTGCTTCGTAAAATTACTGACTTGATAAGTTATCAAACTTGATGAAAATTATAAGTGAAATCAAAAGACAGATATGAAGAAAATTTTTTTTAATGAGGTATTTCTCTCAATATAACTTAATTCACGGTGTCCTTCTTACGAATTCGTGTTATGTATTTAAAAAAATTCAAACTATTTTTAACTCAAAGACTTATTTCACCCATTGGTTTTGTCCGTTCGTTTTTATAATGATTTTAAAAGTGTAACGGAAGTGCAACGCTTCAGCATTGCAAAAAGTTTGGCAGGGTATGTGTATACAGTGTCGTGCGGTTCTTGTTTTCAAAAATACTAAAAAAAAATTAGGTTTTTGGTTAGTCGACGATTTTGAAATGAGGAAAATAGTTCTCACAGCCGTAAGAGCAGTTTTATTATGATTTATTGATGATCAGAAACAAAAAAGTGACATTAAGTAAGTGCAAAAAACATGTGTGACGCGCTATGAGAAAACATACCTAAGGGTACAGAACAGAATTTTAGGGAAACGACGATTGAAGTTTCGTTCCATTCTCGGATTCTCGGGCATAACAAGAGCCTGGAAGAATGACCCCCTCCACTTTCTAATACAGTGAGGACTCCTTTATCGGAACGGCCCCGAATCGAAAGGGTCTCGTTTATCGGAACGCGGTCGGGGAAGCTATCCATCCCTACCACTCTCTC
>JAPYZL010101008.1:0-12495 GCA_030522825.1 Platygaster orseoliae
GTAAACGGGAGTGCTACCTACCTTGCTACCTTCTTGCTCCCAGGTAGCGCAGGGGTAGCACAGGCCTTAAAAGTGGTAGTGAATTGCTAGCTGGGTTGTCATCCATGCATTTTCGCTGTTGGTATAAACAACCGGCAATCCTCTACAGTTTTGGAGGCAACTTGGTTTTGCGAATTTGGCAATGGTTAATAATGGAAACCTGTGCGAACCAGTGGCATTCAAGCAAAATAATGCTAATAACAATAATAATAATGATAATAATGAATGAATAATAATAAATCGAGAAAATAATAATCTCTCTTCCCACTCTTCGCAACTCGGTTCTTTTTTTTCTAAGAAGGATGCAAGGGTGAAATTCGACGGGGCAAATAAGAGTAATCAGAAGCGTAGCCAGGAGGGGGCTATGGAGGTTCAAACCCCTGCCGAATTTGGATAAATTTAACTAATATTAAATGTGAAAATAAATAGAGTTATTATGGTTATTGACCAAAAAAACTAAGAAAATGAATTAAAACTATAAAAAATGTAATTTTTGAAATTGTTAAGGGGGTCCTCTACTCTTGAATTTTCAAAAAATCGATTTTTTCTTTTTTACATATTTCTCATCTTATAGGTATATGAAATACGCTGTTAAATGGTTTAAAATGGTTTAAACCATTTAACTATGGTTTTGATCCAATTATTAAACATTTAAAATGGTTTAAACGGTTTAGTCAAATTCGTCATAGTTTGAGTGCTACAGGTCGTGGAATATACAACCGCACGCGATAAATTTGTGCGACTCCGCTGCATTCGTCCGCACTTTTGTCACTTTAGATAAAACCTGCTACGATATTTTTTTTTTTTTTTAATGATCTACTGTCAATCCTTATTTATATGTGTACATGTTTGCAAGAGAATCCTATAGATTTTCTTTGAGTTTTTCCAGTTTGAAACGAAACTTTGCGTTGAAAACATCGTCATCTTTAAACGCGTTTTCCCGAAAGTTGGGTTTTTTTAGCTAGTTAGTAAGACTTTTTACAGAAGTTTTGGTCCGATTTCGATAATTTCTTTTTTCAATTGTTCAGAAAACATACTGCTATGTTTTTCCGTGTACGATTTTCAAAATTTTATTTTGTTCAAGTTTTATAGGCCCTAATAAGTCAAAAAACATGGCGAAAATTTGAATTTTTTACAAATTGTTGCATAACTTTCATTAATTGCAAAATCTAAAAATTCTGTCTCGCGAAAACATAGTCAACGTAACTATGATTACAAAAAATATCACTTTTTTGATTTTAGATTATCACACTAGCTAAACCTTTACTAACACGGGAACACTGCAATTTTGACATGCATGTCATCAATGACGTTTCAAGGTCGCGGCATTTTTTTTTCTCGTCATCAATAATAAAATTTAAAAGTCAAAACATGTATTTCTTAAAATTAAAAAAAAATTTCAAAAGTATGCAGTAGATTCTTTGTAATTAATTGCCAAAATAATCGCTCAATTTCATGTCTCGAGAGTAGAGGACCCCCTTAAGGGGGTTTCTTCATCAGTGGCTTATAAGAAATTTTTTAGATTATTTTTTGAACATAAAAACAACAAGAGAAACAAATGATATTCCTCGTATTCTTAAACATATATTTATTTTTTCAACAAAAAAAGTTTTTTAAATATCAAAATAAATAAAAATGGCAGATTTATGAACTATCTTGCGCAGTAGCTCGCCGCGGACACCTCAAATTCCGTGCAAGATTCAGCTCGTAATTTTTACTTAAAACAAAAAAGTGAAATACTCCCTTATTCAGAAGGCTTTTTTGCATAGTATAGACTATTATGGTGATTGGGAATTGAAAATTTAAATATTTTTGTAATTTTTTAATAAAGTACTTGAATTTTTGGCCTTTTTTTAAAAGTAAATGCGTTAATAACTTTGCAAAATGAGAATTTTAAATACATTTTTTCAGTTCGGTCTGTGTACAATTAAATAATCTAAAAACCAATGTCTTACTTTTTTTTTGTTGAATAAATATACATTAAAAAATACGCAAAAGATTATTTGTTTCTCTTGTTGTTTTCATGTTCAAAAAAAAAAAAAAAAAAATCCTGAAAAACCACTTTTTGCATAAGCCACTGATGAGGAGATGCCCTTAATTTTAATAATTTAAACATGATAAGAATCTTAGTTTCACAAGAATTTTCTTTTAACGTAATTCTAGTTAAAGATGTTTGGCAAGGATGATGTAGAAAATACAAATGTGAAAAATTATTCCAATTCATTAATTAACAAATGAAAACTAGAATTAATGATAAATGCTGACAACTTAAAAATTCTAAATATTGGAGAATCGAAGTCTTGAAATTTTTACAGAAATTCATAGAAATACCAGAAAAACTTTTAAATTATACAAGCTATAAGAAAATATTCAAAGTAATTGAATTGTACGAAGGAACTGTTTTCTGAAAAATCTGAAAAACTAAAAACTTTGGAATTCTAGATAATCAAATTCTAAAAAACGTATAAATCAATGTATAAAAATACTATAAAACAATGAAAAATCGTATGAATACGAATAGGACGAAGATACAACAGACCAATAGAATACCTAGAATTTATGAATATGTGATTTTCTCATAAATCTTAAAAATTACTCAGAACAAATCGGGATTTGAATTTTACAGTATAGAATTCTAGAAATCTTTGAAAATAATGAAGAATCCTCGAATATGTCTTAAATACAAAAGAAAAAAAAGACAGACATGCTAGAAATATATTGAAACTTCAAAAATACGAGTGTATAATTTCCTCAAAAATGTATAAAACTTTGAGTCCTAGATAGTACTAGAAGTCTACATGAAAAATATTGTATCTAAAAAATTAATTCAAATACTAAGAATAGTTGAAATTTGTCATACTCAACATCAAATTCTAACGATCTGATCAATCCACAGAAATACTAGTAATTTATGAAAACACTACAAAATATTACAAAATTTTATAAATAACACAACACGAAAATTCTAGAAATCTTTGAAATAATCAAAATCTGTGTAGCTATTATGATTTTTTCAAAAATCTATTATAATATTAGAAAATCCTTTTAAGTTTTTTAAGCCTCAAGGAACAATGAAAAGTACCTGAAATTTTAATACAAAAAATGTAAACCTTAGTGACTTGAAAATCACAAAAATCGGATTCCATTATATTAAACATTAAAAATGTATGAGCCTAGACTCAAAAAATCTATATCTTAAAAATCCCACAACTCGAAAAAATGAAAAATCAAACTTCTGTAATCAGATCATTAAAGGTGAAAAAATTATAAAATCCCAAAGGAAACATATTTTTTCGAAAAACCTCTACCGAAAATTTGTTATTCGAAAAGAGGAAAATTTGAATATTAAAAATAATAATAAGGAATAAAGTTATAAATGTATGAAATATATAACTTTTATATGAAATTTTTTCCAGAACTTTTTCGGGAAAAACGCCTTATGATTTGTCAAGTGAAAGCAGCGCACTCAGTTGTTTGATGCAACGATATTTACCGAATTTCACATCCAACGAAAACCAGGTTTCACATGGTTCGACGCCCCAATTTCTACAGACTAATAATTACTGTCAAAAAAGTTTGACACCGAAATTGAGTGAGCTTTCGATTGACTCTGCTAAATCATCGGAGCCTAATTACGATGTTTCTTTGGGAGAAAAAAGCAACGAAAATCCCCTCATCAGGGAGGCTGATGACAAAACTAGGATTTACAATTTACTATGGCCTAGACCAAAATCCGTCCTTCATCTCAGTAATTGTTCCCCATTTGCTATTGGGAAAGAATTATTTATATCTATTATTCATGTAAGTGAAAAAATTAAAAAACTTGAAATACTTTTTCCATTTCTTATGAAAATTATTTCGGATTTGTAAAAGTGATTCTTAATTAATTTATTGAAGTTTTATATACTCAAATTTAAGAACAAACATTTTTTCACATTTTTTTTTCTTTTTCACTGATTGTGAATTGAAACAGTTGAAACACAAAATTTATACTTTTTATTCCAATTGAAAACTTGATGAATCTATAAATTATTTCCAAAAAATGGGAATTTTTCATTTTCAGAGTACAGAATCGATTCATAGGATTTTGGACGTTTGGGAAATCAGCAGGCAACACTTGCTCGATTTGAACTGCGATGTGAAAATCGGCGAAGTCCAACCAAGTTGCGGTCGACCTTTGTGCGACAGCAGAATCGAGTGCATCGTTAACAGGAAATTGTTCAACGTAGAAGACAGTTACCATTTGCACATATCGAACAATTTGATAAAAGTCAGCGCTGGTAGTCTCGCTGGTTTGCATTACGCCGTTTGCACGTTCGTGCAAATTTTACGACTTAGCAAAACTTTCGAAATGTGCGAAATCGAGCCGGTCCTGATAAAGGACGAACCGAGGTTCGCTCATCGTGGCGTACTTTTGGATATTTCCCCAATGGGACGAATACCAACTTTGGAGTATTTGCTGTACATGATAGAACTTTGGTCGTCGTTTAAGATGTCGCATTTGCATTTGTACTCGAGACTGACGCCAAGCTGCGACTGGCAAATTTGTTACTCGAGGTCGGAGATGGTCACTTTAGACAGATATTGCAGGTAAGAATCCCTGGAGTTAGGGACGTGAAAAGTATCAGTAAGATTTTGTTGAGAATGGTAGTTTGTGATATTTTTAGATATAATTGCAGCTTGGGGATTTCGCTATGTGGGTACATATGTATAGGGGAATGTGGGGAATTTCGAACCATACTTTGATTGTGACTCATAACTCATCCGACAATCAAAATTTTCCAAAAGTTTGGAAATGGATATTAAACTAGAAACAAAATGCTACGTTTTTGGGATTGCAGAATTCAAAAATTATAATTTTTCGCAAAATTCTGAAGATTTTACATAAATGTTCGATGTTGTCATTATGAAAAATCGTGGGGAATGTCGAACCACTTTGCAAATTGAGAAAATTTGAACGAATATTGGTGTAAAACATTTATTCATGACTTTGTAATGAAGAAACATGATTTTTATGAAAAATATACAGAAAAAATAGATGTTGTTCATTCAGAGTCACAGTTTTTGCATGTGAAAAAGCCACCAATCATGTGTACACATCGCAAGTGAGCAGCTCGATCGCACTCATTGCAATGAATCGTGTTGTTTCGGTTTTGCTTCTTTGCCAATTTTTCGCCGCAAATGATGCAGGAATCATCATCCGCGTCTTCATCAGTAGTTGGTTGCTCTTACTGCTTCTCCTTTGATTTTACTGAAGCACGAGTTTTTCGTTGTTTTGCTGGATTTGCTTTTGCAGCTTCTACGCGCATATATTCTTGTAATATTAATTCATGGAAAATAAGAATAAAACTTTAAGATGCATAATTGAAATGATAAATGTGATTTAGAATCTACAACTGTCTTTTACAAGTTTTTTATCAAGATTTCTTAAAAGTTTTTCATGTGATAAGCCACCATTGAAAAACTACCTACAACTACTTTTTTGTCGATATTTTATTGTAATTTTGTATGAAAAAACATTAAAAAGCATAAAAAATACATGACCTACTTGAAAAATGTCAAAAACTATGAGGTTCGATATTCCCCACAAGCTATGTTCTACAAAACAACCACCCATGACTCACAGAACCAAATTTCATACAAAAAATTTTGTTTGAGACTAATTAATATTTATTCACACACAATGATTTTAGAGATATTCACCTGCTTGGTTTTAGACAAAAATTAAAAAAAAAAAAAACAATGTAGTTTTCAAAACAAAAAAACACTTTTGGAAACTCAAAATTCACTCGATTATCGCCGAAAGCACAAAATACGTTTCATCGGTTCGACTGCTAATGGAAAAATGAGATGAAGCTGAAATAATACGACGACAGAAATTTCGTATAGTTCGCATGTTCGACAATGACAATTATGTCAATGGTTCGACATTCCCTATGACTCGAAATTCCCCACATTCCCCAACATATTTAATATAATTGAATTCAATTTTTGTTATTTTCAAGTGACTGAAGTTAGAATTGTTTAAAAAAACTTTTAATGTTGTTCTTATATCTTCAGTATTTATAGAACTTGAAAAATTTTCTGATAATATTATGAATTCCTACACAGCTTTCTACAACTTGATTCTCTATATAATTTTTTCACATTTATGAGAAAATTTTAACGACACAGATATTAAATCTTCAATCCATTTTTAGAATAATTTTATTGTATGTTATTCATTTAAAAGTTTTGTAAAATTTTCAGCATTTTCGTAGATTATAATTTTTCTGTATAAATCACTGGGTTGAAAACATTTTTCAATTATTTATTTTTTGCATTATTCTAGTCAAAAATTTACTATTAGAATTTGACTAAAGAAACAATTCTTCTGAAACTAGGATTATTGCTAATTTTGAGTTTGTAAAATTAAGAATTCTGAATATCGTTCAACTTTGAAAACTTACATAAAGTCATTTGCTATGTTTGCTAGATTTCATTAAGTACATTTTTATTATTATTGCCTATTTTATGATTTCTAACTGTTATTTTTATACTATATATTTTGAAATTCGTATTTTCATGCTTCATTATCATAACATTTTTCTATTTTTACATAAAAGTTTAATAATCATAAATTTTATTCAAATTTCGAGAGGAATTTGAACCCCCAAAAACCCCATTCTGCCTACGCACCTGTTAAACGAATATGTCTATTACCAAATTTTCTTTTTACTGGGTTAAAAAACAATTTATAATATAATTAGTTAAAACATTTCGTTATTTCAGAGATCGTCATTTGGATTTAGTGCCAGTTTTGGACGTTGACAGTACCGTGTGTCATCGTCATCTGCCCCAAATGTGGCCGATTTTCCAGGAATTGTTAGCAACATTTCCAAGTTTGAGCTACGTTCACGTTGGCCCAAGATTAGCTAGCTTGCTGATTCAGCCGGAAAATCTCGACTCTAGTTCCTCCATAAACGAAACCATTGAAACAGACATGTCGGAAATTTTCAAATCCTACACTTGTCTCCAAGAACTTTGGCACGTTTTGAATTTAGAGACAAATATGACTCTACTTCTGTGCTCGAATGGTTTACATTCAAAAACCGAATTTCACAGCATCCCAAGCAACGTGATTCTTGTTGAATATGGATTTCAGGTAAGGTTCAAAGTTTTATGAAAAGCATGGTCATGACATTTAAATAAATTCGTTTATTTTAGGTTTCATGAACTAAACCAGCCAGCAGCAATATTTTAGTCAAATGTATTAAAGTTTTTGATTAAAGTCGTATTTTGATTATTAAAAAGTTCTTTAAGAATATCTACAGTAATTTGAAACATGTTGTTTAAAAATTTTATTGAAATTTTTGAGAACACCTTGCACTTTTTTTACTCTTGATAGTTTTTGATTGAATGTTGAAGTATACTCGAATATATTGGATAATCTCATTAATTTTTTGGATTTTTTTTGGTTAACTTAACTTACCCTAATGTTAGCCATGAAGAAGATTATTTATGGCCATTAATTTTTATGTCCATAGGCGGATTATGAATTTTCCGAATGGACCGAAGCATTCAGAATAGCGGGAGGCAATATTTTACCCAGTTCTGGGACCGCGAGTTACAACAGTTTAGCTGGTTGCCCTGCTTCGACGTACGCAAATAGCAGGAACGCGATAAAAGCTGCTTTGCAGCAGGAATCCGTAGGAATAGTCATCGCTCATTGGTCAGGAAGTCATCATTTGACGCCACACACTTTTGCTTGGGTCGGTTTTCTCATTGGGGTTGGATTGTCGTGGAATCCGGACACGGAAATTGATCTTGGGCCAGCTGAAATTTGCGACGATCGAGATCTTTTAACGCAGTGTAATAAATGGTGAGAGGATTTTGCAAGCTGTTTTTTCAATAAAATTCAGGGAGCCATAATAAAGAAAATTTTATACTTGAAAAAAGTCATTGGAAAACGAAAAGTAGGGGAAACCGGGGTATTATGAGCCACGGGGAATCGTAAGCCAGCGCCATATTTTTTTCCCTAGTAAATCATGGCAGTTTCCAACAATTTTTATCGACTTGTCTCATGACAAGCTAATATTTCAATGATCAGTGGACGTTCGCAACGACATCGTTATTTTGCTCTGACAATAAATAAAAATTTGTTGCTCTCGAAGTATCATTTTTACTTCATGTGAGGTCTATTATTGTGACAAATCTCTGTGAATCCCCGCAAGTAACTATGTTTATAATATTCATGTGACTTCAAGCTTTTGAAACAAAAAAAAAAATATTGCACGAACTCAGCATTGCGTAATTTATTTGCGGCCATTTTGTAAAAATAGGGGGTTCGGGGAATTGTGAGCCATTTTTGGCGGGGAGTTGTGAGCCACTCATTTTTTGACATTAAACGAGCTAACTTCATTTGTTTTATGATACATTATACTTTACGATTGTTTATGCAAAATGTAAGCACTAAACACTTGCAACGCCTGCGATTGGGCAAACTTGAAATGTACCAGAATGACCACTAGTTATTGGACTTGCAAGCATTGCAATTCAGATTGATTTTCATCATTTTTCACTTTTTTTCTTATAAATGAGTAATGATTTTACCATTCAGAGACATAAATTACCATTTTCTAACAAAAGTTGTAGTTGTCTTTTAATTTTGAAAGTGGCTCACGATTCCCCGAGATTTTTTAAACTTGAGAAAATGCAAATTTTTTGCAATCGTCTGGGAATCATCCAATTCGAAGATATTCGATTGAACTATTGTGACTAAAAGAAAGGTAATTTGTTATAGTACAATATCCCGCGTTGAAATTTGAAGGAAAACTTGATTTGATAGCAGTTCGTTGAGCATATAAAATAATGGCTCATAATACCCCGGTCTCCCCTACTTTGCATTTCTCATAGGTTCGTAAGAAGAGGAGGGTTTTGGGAGTTAAAACCCCTTCTGAAATTCGGATAAAATTAACTATTATTGCATGTAAAAATATGAAATGATAGATAATACAAATACAAATTATGCCAAAAAAAAAATGTATAAAAAATATTAATAATATAAATTCAGAGGACATAGCTAAAGGTTTCATTTAATATATACCTATATATCAATATTTTCGCTCTGCTATTCTTCAAATAAGTAATTTTCCAACGTTTTTCCAGAGCCAATCCAATAATTATAAGTGAACAAACTGACCAGGGATGATAAAAATTATTTGCATATTTTTGCATATAATGCATATTTTGTCCATTTTTTGAAAAAAAGGGGAAATTACTAGCTAATTTCGTCAAGAATCACGAAGTTTTCTCAAGTTCAAAAGTTTTGGTCATTTTCGGTGTTAAAAAACATTGTCACAGACAAAAAACGTCGCTTTTATTTGAAAATTTGGAACACATTAAAATTTGTTGTAACCGACACGTTGAAATCGAAGATGAATAAATGATCTTTTCGAATATAATTGCATATTTTTAATCTTTTTTTATTTTTGTAGCATATTTACTTGACTTTTCGTGCATATTTTTATCATTCCTGCTTAAAATTATTGGATTGGCTCTGCGAGAACGTTATAAAATTCCTGGTTTCATTTAAGTTCTCAAAAGTTAACGAAATTCGAAATTATTAATCTTTATAACTTAAAAATAAAGTAATTTTTGCTCCAGAAGAATTTTTTCTCAAACAAAATTCAAATTTCAAAAGTTGTTTCAACTTAATTAATTATACAGAAAAATGAGAATCTACAAACACGCTGAAAATCCAAAAAACTTTGAACCCTGGAGCATCGAACTCTAGAATCTAAATTAAAATTCATAAAAATACCAGAAAATTTTTTGAATCATACAGACTCGGAAAAGTAATGGAATTTTATGACAGAACTATTTTCTAAAAAATCTGAACAAATACCTACGATCTATGAAATTTTAAATTATGATTTCCTCATAAATTTATAGAACGTTGAATTCTAGAGTTAATATGGTTCTTAAAATCTATAAAGCAATCCATAAAAATACTAGAAAATGCTTCAAATTTTAAAAATATTTAAAAAATACAAAAAGAAACAGAAACTGGAAAATATAGAAAATACTATTGTTTTATGAAGAATAAATTAACATTATCAAAATTGTTGAAATTTTCAATACTATAACATCAGTTTCTAGAAACCTCAGAGTGATTCATAGAAATACTAGAAATCTATAAAAATACCAGAAAACACTTCGAAATTTTATTAAAAAAATATAACATGAAATTGTTTTTTGGTTTCATTGTTCCCACTTTTCACCTCGTAAATTCTGATTTAATACATTTCTGTGCCATTTTACGGAAATCCAAAATATGGCTATACGTTATTTCGAATAATGAAGTTTTTTTTTCTTGATAAAATATAGAAAAAAATGAAATTGTTAAAATGGCATTTTTGGCATTTTTGAAACTTTCACTCTAAAATTGCAAGAATTTTTTTTTTCAGGAAAATTTCTTTGGCACAGTTGTTGGATAAACACGTGTTTCACGACAATGGCAACAAAATTGGGAGCGCCATTTTGGAACTAGGTCGAATCGACACTTTGGTTTTGACATTGAGCAAAAATCAAGAATCGACGGATCTTCGGCAAATACCTGATAGTCGTGGTTCGACTCTTTACAGACTGCTGACTGATCCTAATAATGTCAATTTGGAATATTTGTCGGCTGATTTTTTTGTGGTAATTTTTTATACCATTTCATTTCACTTAACAACCAGGACTAGATTTACCAAACAGGCAAACTAGGCAGCTGCCTATGATGGCAAAAATTTAGGAAGCCGCAAAATTTTTAGGAAACTTTCGAAACTTGTTTTAGCTGTGAGGAACTAAAATTTAACAGATATGTCAATATTTAAATAACTGATGTAAGGATTATCTGTTTATTTTGTTGGTATATGTAGCAACATAATAAATTAGTTCCATGATAACATTGCAATATAATAACAAATTTGATGGTATAATAAGTAAATCTTCTAATTGAGAATACTAATTGTTAATTTGAATTTCATTATACATTATTAGAAATTTCTTTGCGTTCCACTCGATAATTTTATTTACATACACAAATTCTGCAGGATTCAAAATTTCCATTTTTAAATCTATATAAAAATGTAAACCTCCAAAAAATCGACAGTTTTCAAAATTTGATGGAATGTTCGGACTTCGGAATAACTGAAATTTTCTAAGTAAAATTGCTGAAATTGTCTAACCATCTTTATTTTCGTAATATCTAATTTTTAATATACTTAAAAGTATATTATAAAATAATTATCAATAAATTTTATAGACCATTATTCGTCTCGAATTTTAAGATAACTTGAAACTTCCATATATATCTTGAAATTTTCCAAATCAAAGCATTTTCGAACTATTAATATTTCATGAAATTTGTAAAAGTCCTATTATTTGAAAAATATTCTAAGTGTGACGAAATTTCTGAATTTCAGTAACTATTGAAGAATACAATATAATAAAAATAAGTAAATTTGTACAATATTACAATTTTTGCAACTTCGAAATTTTCAAATGTCTGACTTCTAATTTCCCTTATCAATCATATTTCTACAATTGTAAAAATTGCTTAAATATTTAAATTTCATATAACTTAGTGAATTTTCAGAATGTCATTGTTGTTGGGAATTTAAAAATTACAATAATAATTCGCTGGGTTGCTAGAGTGGGAAAAATTTATGAAATTACGATGGAATAACAAAATTTGCTAAAATGTTTGGAATAACTGAAATTTTCGAAGGAAAATTGCTGAAAGTGTCGAAACATCTTTATTATCGTAATTTCTGAATTTTACTGAACCGTATCAATAAATTTTGTCTGCCATTATTTGTCTTGAATTTACAGAACACTTGAAATTTCCATATGTCTTAAAATTTTCCAATTCCAAGCATTTTCGAACTGTTAATATTTCATGAATTTTGCGAAAGTCCTATCGTTTGAAAAATATTTTAAATGTGATGAAATTTCTGAATTTTAGTAATCATTGAAGAATATTAATGATACTCAAGAAATAAGTAAATTGGTACAGTATTGAAATTTTTGCAATCTTCGAAATTTTCAAATGTCTAACTTTTATAATTTCCTTTATCAATCATATTTCTACAATTATTGTAAAAATTGCTTAAATATTTGAGTTTCACAAAACTTAGTGAATTTTCTGAATGTCACTGTTCTTGGAAAGTTCAGAATTATAATAATGATTCATTGGGTTCCTAGAGTGGGAAAAATTTATGAAATTATGATGAAATAACAAAATTTGCTAAAATATTCTAAATAAAATTAATTTTGACATATCTTTAATTTTTTATTGTATATTTTTCCTTTTTTGTACTTTTTGTAAATAAATTTTTCCCATGCATCCACAAAAAAGGCCACTTTTTTGCATGGAATGTGGGAACAAAATCCACTTTTTGGGGTACTCACGAATGAGCGGGACAAATC
>JAPYZL010101024.1:0-10138 GCA_030522825.1 Platygaster orseoliae
AAAGGTAAAGGTACGAAAATACTGAAATTTCGAAACTTATAATTTGAGTCATATTTTCAAGTACGAATGAAAGGTGAATTATGTCGCAATAAATCCATACAAAAAATTGGCAATAAAATTAATTTACTACAAAAAAAAAAAAAAAAATTAAAAACCAGACATTCAGAAGAATTATTTTAGAAATCCATTGTAGATCGATCATATTTATTAAAATCACTAATGAAAAACATTTCATTCATTATATTCAAATAACATTTGAATATATTATATTCAATTATAATAATTAATAATTAAATAACAAATAATTAAAAATAATAATAAATAATAAATAATAATTATGAAAAATACATGATTAAATCAACATTGAAATGTTTTAAATAAATCAAATTAATCAAATTTATTGTTTAATGTTCAATGTTTGAAATTTAATTAATTTAATTTAATTAATTTAATTTTAATCAGGCAAGAAAAAACGAAAGATAACGCAACGCCAAAATCGCAAATAACTACAAAAACGCGCCCTGCAGCATTTTTGAACTATTTCTTGTAATAACTGTATACATATAAAATATAGATACTAAAATTCGTTTTTTTATATTTTTATGTATAAAAGAACAAAATAAGTTTGCAAAAACGGGAAATTTCAACGTTAAAAACTGTTTTTACGGATTAAAAGTAACACGAACATTTTGATTCATAAATCAGGCAAATCCTACAATTATCAACCAACGAAGTTATCGTAAGTTGGAAATTCCGGTATATATTGAATTCGTCGCGGATGAGTAGCGGAGCGACTGCCGTTATTCCCTCCCTTGCCTACTAGGCGAAGCGATCTCGAGCGTAGGTAGTGTTCTGCAATCCGGACCCTCAATTTTTGATGTACTTATTAATTTTTCTAATGTGGATTTGTGTGGATTTATGTCGAAAAATATTTAATATTTTTTATTATTTGAAGATTTTTTTGACATAAATTTTTGGAAATTTACTAAATCGATGGGTTCCTGCAAGCACATCGTATCTCTCGGGGCTCCAAACATTCCACCATATCTTTCATTGCTCCCAAGTATTTCACCGTATCCTTGACAGAGGTGAAACATTCCATCGTAACTCAATTTTTCGACTTTTTCCGAAAAGGTCATTATTTGTTTCTTCAAACCCTCAAGAATGTTTCACAAAAAATTTGGAAACCAATTTTCGATTTTTACTTTTCAAAATTGAGAAGCAAATTTCAATAATTGGAATGACCAAATACTGGTTGACTGGATAATTTTTACTCTGCTATTTTTTTGGAAAATTGTATTTTTACAAAATTGATGTGCTATTCCCTGTCGTTTAGTTCGTTGAGCAATAAATTTCCATTACTTTGTAAATTAAATTCGTTATAACAATGCGTTTAAACAAATTATTGCAATATTCTGTTTCAATGAAAAATACAAGCTTTTTATAGTTTTTTGAGTTGCTGCAGAAGTAAATCACACTGATTTTGTGAAATTGATTTATTTAAACAATTATTTAAACAAAATATTGCAAATATTTCTTTTTGCAAGATTTATGTCGTTTCATAGTTTTTTAGGTTGCCGTGTAAGAATCAGAAATCGTTTTTGTAAAATTCGTTCATTTAAACAATTTATTTGAACAAATTATTGCAAAATTTTTCTTCTGCAATATGTATATCCTTTTCATGGCTTTTTGGGTTGTCGAGTAATGATTTGACATTGTTTTTGAAAAATTTGCTCATTTGAATAATTTAGTTAAACAAATTATTGCAAAATTTTTCTTCAACAATGTGTATATCAACAACAGAATTTTCAAAAACCAATGTCAACTCTTCACTCAGTAACTTGAAAAACCATAAAAAGTTGTATACATATTGTAGAAGAAAAATTTTGCAATGATTTGTTTCAATTAATAGTTTAAATAAACAAATTTCGCAAAAACAATGTCAAATCCTTACTCGGCAACCAAAAAAGCCATCAAAAAGATATACATATTGTAGAAGAAAAATTTTGCAATAATTTGTTTACATAAATGGTTTCAATAAATGACTTTTCCAAAAACAATGTCAAATCCTTATTCGGCAACTTAAAAAGCCATTAAAAGTATATACATATTATAGAAAAAAGTTTTTGCAATAATTTGTTCAGATAAATAGTTTAAATAAACAAAATTAGCGAAAACAATGTCAAATCTTTATTCGGGAACCTAAAAAGTCATGAAAAATATATACACAACAGAAAAATTTTGCAATATTTTGTTTAAATTAATAGTTTGAATAAACAAATTTTGCAAAAACAATGTCGAATCCTTACTTGGAAACCAAAAAAGCTATTAGAAGGATATACATAATGTAGAAGAAAATTTTGCAATAATTAGTTTAAATAAATTTCTTAAATAAACGAATTTTACAAAAACGATAACAAATTCTTACTGAGCAACCTGAAAAACTATGAAAATAACATATTTTGCGAAAAGAAATTTTTGCAATATTTTGTTTGAATAAAATAAAAAATTTATACAAAAGAAATTTATTATAGTATAAGAATCAATATTATTATTTATTAAATAGTTATTTCATGAGTAATAACTAAAAATGATCATATACAGTAAATTATCAAGACAGAAGGGTAGATACTTTAAAATTGTTACGTCAAAAATATTTTTTGAGGGAATGAATCAATTTTTCATAATTAAGTTTACAGCTTTTATATTTTTAAATAATAAAAAATTATTGTGAAAATAATCCATTGTAGTAGGTATACAGTTATTTTTTCGAAATCTACTACATTATCATCATTTTTTAATGCTGGTGCAAGAAAAGTTATTCGTTTTACGTGTGAATTTTTTATGGAGAAATATTTTTAATATGAGCAATTTTTGTCTTTTTTGCTTTATATTAAAAAAAAAATATTTATTCTTTTATTCAATATTACAAAAAAATGAGTCTAAGGATAATATCTTGAAAATATAAATAATATGTGATTAGAAATATGTGTAACATATTGTTTTCAAGCTATCATTGTGTTTCTTGGACGACGGAAACTTTAGATCAAGTTATCTCGAAACTGTGATTTTTGAGATATGATGGAATGTTTCACCTCTGTCAAAGATACGGTGAAATGCTTGGGAGCGATGAAAGGTAAAGTGGAATGCTTGGGAGCCCCGAGAGATACAATGTGCTTGCAGGAACCCATCCAAATGGTCTTTAGATACAAAAAAGAAAAAATCAAAAATACCTATCGCACTCTCGTTGCAAAATTGTGATCGACGTGGACAATCTGCCAGGGCCATAAAACGTTTCAATAATGGGTTGATGAATTTCTATGATTCTCGCGATCCCTTCAAAAAGTAGGGTCACTGTATCGGCAAACAAAACTGATGCCCTTTTGTCGTTACTTTTCGTGTCCAGTGCTGTTTTCAAATTTTTTTGAGCAGTGTCGTGAAGCTTGGAGCACAAGTACTGACTAAATTTTTTCAAGCCTTCTTCGTGCATTCCCAGAAGGGGAAATATTTTGAAAAATCTTTCCACGGAGGCTAAATCTTCTAGCTTGACCGCTTCGTCAAACTTCCTGGTTACAACTGTACGTAGTTCTTGGGCAGCTTGTTGGAGAGTCGCAAGGGAACTGGTGATGCTGGTGTGATCCCCGGTCACGTCGTCTGCGGTTCGCTCCAGGAGTTGACGATCCATCAGTAAATATCGACGAACATGGGCTGCACCTTGTTCGTAGTCTTCATTTCTCAATGCCATTGCTACGCCTTCACTACATAGTTGGAGATCCAAAATGTCGTTGACGCGACTTTGGCATTCGCAAACTCTGCTCTGTGCAAGAAAAATTAATTTGTTACTGCACTGGTGTAACATAAAATGTTCATAAAGTTGACAACGTTGGCAAATTACAAGAAAATTTTTTTCTAATATTTACCAAAAATAGTGTAAAACCTTGAAAAAACAAATTCAACGAAGCCCCTAACGAGGAATTTTCCAAAAATGTTAATACACTAGTTATTTTTATTCTTATAAGAAATGGTAGCATTCTTATAACAATTAGAAATATCTTATAAGGTTGACTTTGAAAAATTCTAATAGAAGAAAAATTTTGTATAAAAATCGATGACACTTTTAAAAAAAATTTCAAATTTTTTTGTAAGAAATGTTTTATAAACACTTCTCAAGGAAATATAATTTTTTAAGTAAATTTTTTATTACAAGAATTATACAAGTTCAACCTGTTTTTTCAAACGACGAATTTCATCATCGATGATTTCATGAACTTTTTGTTGACGATTTATAAGGGCTTTGCTGAGTTTGCTACTTTAAGGTTTTAAATCATTGATGATAAATCTTAGAAAAAATTATCATGTGATTTTTCAACCTTGTAAGCTTGATAAACATTAAAATGAAAATAAAATGCTGTTCAAACATAAATATTAATATTACTAGATATTGAAATGTGAAGTTACAAAACATTGAGTATTATTTTTAAAAATTTGTAAAAAAAAAAATAGTATTTGAAAGTTACTAATAAAAATAAGAATTCAATTAGAGGAACTGATAATTATTGAAAAATTTGTTGTTATTTATTACTGACTGGAATGTAAACAGAATTTCAGTCCATTCTTTTTAATATAAGGTTCCAGAATGTGCATTTAAAAATGTTATAGAAAAAATTTTAGTTTACTCTTGCAAGGTCAAGTTGTCGCACTTTAGCGCTAACTTTTTCAGCTAATTGGTTGGTGTATTCAATCATGTCACGAAATTTTTTGCCTTCTTCATGAATGACAATGACATTAGGCAGGACTTTGCTGATTTGCTGCATTTTTGATTCAACGTGACAATGGTGAGAAAGTATGTTGTCCATTTGTTTGTTTATATTTATCTGTAAAAATTATTTCTCTTATACATTTTTAATTTCAAAAATAACGAAGGAAATCATGCTCCTGCAAAAAATTTTTGATGTTTTTTTTTTTAAATATTGAAATTAAACTAATGGACTTAATAATTGGAAAAGAGAGATTTGCCGAGATAAAAAATATTGGAAGATTTGAAATTGGTTGAATTATGTCCATTGTATATGATAATCATTTTTTTGATTTTTATATAAACATTAATTAAAAAATTATTGAAAAAAATGTACTTTGTATTATTTAATACTGTGATAAATATAAATTCCTATAAAATAATATCTTTTTTTATTTTATTCTTTGAATAGTGCGATAAATATTCAATACAAGTAATAGCTTATTACTTTTCACTATATCACACATGATTTTGTATACAGTAAATAAATAATTGTATACGTGTATAAATAAAAAAAATCGAAACATCGAGCATTTAATAACAGTATTTTTTATAAAATAGAAAAACATACAAATAATGGAGTAAGTTTTTCACGAATGCAAATAAAAACAAATTCCAAAAAATTAAAATCTCATAATCCTACAAATATTGTAATCAATAAAATTCAATTTTCATTTAAATAACATTCAAAAATCCAGTTTGGAAAATATCTTCAAAAACGAGAATTTACCTCTTCCTCGTGCATTTTTTCTAATATAAACGGCATGTTTTCCTCCGTGGCTGGTAAATCCATTTTCGTAAATTCGGATTTTCTAGTTCAATAAAACAAAAATGTTTATTTTCTTTAAAAATTTTTAACTATTTTCAAAACTCTCAGCTGTCAAAATTTCGAGATGGGTCGTTTTGAGGATCCAGCGAGGCTGACTTTTGGCAGTTAGGTCGCTTTTTTCGATCTCGAACAGATATCGAGTTTTCGATAGTTGAGAGGTATCGATTGTCGGTCTTTTTCTAGCGTGAAGTATAACATAAGTTTGTCTTTCTTGCCCAACAGAATTCTGCCGCGAAAAAAAACTGTCGTCGTCGTCGTGTTGGGGATTTTTAAGGTTAGGTTTTTTGCAAGATTCGCAAGGTCGTATACGTGTCTGTTGGTATTTGTTGGCGTCACCTACTGTCACGTAGACATCGTGATCAACGTGCTCAAAAACAGCTTAAAAACTCATACGTGCATCGGAAATCGGATATCCGAAGTCTTTACTGGAAGAAATTAAAAAACAATCGAGATAAAAATGATTTTGCAAACGTTACCGGAATCGTCGGAAAAAGTGTCGGAGAAGCCGAGTCCCCATCGTATCACGATTATCCAAGAGGAGACTACGAAAACCGAAAAACCTCTGGTGATTTCAACTCCAAATAGGGTTGTGAAAAAGGGCCGCCCTAAGAAAAATGGTACTATCCAGAAGATTTCCAAGTCAAAAACCGTCGATGTAAAAAACACCCTCATGCAATACTTCCCCGTTCGCCGGAGTAACCGAAAATGCCTGAAAACCGTAATTCAGGAGAAAAAAGACGAAATCGAACGAAAGGTTATCGAGGGATGCGAGGACGGATTACAAGTGAGCATATGAAGATCGTATTTTTCGGATAACTTTCTGTCAAGTTTTTCCAGTTTTTGATTGGTCACATGGGATTTGTTGTTGTTGTTGTTTTTTTTTTATTGGTATGTAGCAATTTAAATTTTTGACTTGTTCCCGCAATTGTAAATTTATACGAATGGTGCTGCCATATACATTTTTTTTTGCAAAATATCTTTGAATAAATGATTTTAAGAACAACTATTTTTGAAAATTCAGATTTTTAAATATGAATAATTGGTATTTTATGCTTTAACTTGGGTATTTTGTTTCTAAAATTTTTATTTTGTCATTCTCTAAATACGAAATTATTTTTTTATGTTTCAGGCGCCAAAATCGTGATTTTTACTACGTATGCGCAACGCCAAATCATGATTTTAAAGCCTAGAATATAAAAAATTATTTTTGCACATGTGAGCAATCGTCGATTTAGGCTCAGACGATTTTACGGCTCAGTTTCGATAAAATCGACTTCTTGCTCACAAGTACGAAAAGAGCTGAATATTATCACAATTTAACTGATACATTTAAGTTTTTCAGGTTTTACACGTAATTTGTATCTAAAACACGGAAGATATAATTTTTATAATATTTTACTTAATGTAACAACTATGATTCACGAATCAGCGGTTGAGAGCAAAAGACAAACTAGTAAGAGTTTCTCTTTTAACTTAATCTTTTCTGTCTCTTATTAATTTGTCTTTTGCTCTCAACCGCTCAATTATGGTTCCAAAAATATAAAGTTATTGTTTTTGATCGTAGTAAACTGGAAAAAAATTGACTTGAATTATGCTTTATTTTTGAACTGAATGTAAAACGCAGAAGACATAATATTTTCAATTATCATGCTAGGAAGTATAATTCAAAATTGTAAATCATGTGAGGGATGCGAGGACGAATTAAAAGTGAGCATATGAAGATCATATTTTTCGGAAAAACTTTTGTCAATTTTTTCCAGTTTTTTATTGGTCACATGGGACATGCTCGTATTTTTTTTTATTGGCATATAGCAATTTTGATTTTTTGACTTGTTCCTGCAATTGCAAATTTTTGCGAATGGTGCTACCATATATATTTTTTTTTTTTTTTTTGCAAAATATCTTTGAACAAACGATTTTAATAACTATCATTGTAAATTCAGATTCTTAAATATAAAGGATGAGTATTTTATGCTTTAACTTGGATATTTTGTTTCTAAAATTATTATCTTGTCACTCTCTTAATATGAAAGTACTTTTTTATGTTTCAGGCACCAAAATTGTGATTTTTACTGCCTGTGCATAACGCAAAATCATGATTTTAAAGCCTAGAATATGAAAAATTATTTTCGCACATGTGAGCAATCGTCGATTTAGGCTCAGGCGATTTTAAGGCTCGGCTTCGTCTTGCCTTCGATAAAATCGACTTCTTGCTCACAAGTACAAAAATAGGTGAATGTTATCACAATTAAATTGATACATTTAAGGTTTTCAGGTTTTACACGTGAATTTCATGTAAAACACAGAAGATATAATTTTCATAATAGTTTACTTAATCCAACAACTATAATTCATAAATAAGCGGTTGAGAGCAAAAGACAAACTAGTAAGAGACAGATAAAATGACAAGTCCATCTTTTCTGTCTCTTACTAGTTTGTCTTTTGCTCTCATCCACTCAATTATGATTCCGAAAATATAAAGTTATTGTTTTTGATCTTAGTAAACTGGTAAAATATTAACTTCATGAATTATGCTTGTGAATTGAATGTACAATGTAGAAGACATAATATTTTCAATTTTTACTCTAGGAATTATAATTCATAATTGTAAATCATGTATCATTATTACTAAGATATATTTAATAATTAAATATTTCCTGAATTGTTATGTATATTTATGTACATATTTTATTATATATTGTTTAATCAGATTTGCTACAATATTCTATATTGATTATTATAACTTAATGCATCTGAAACAAATATAATCATTTTGTATAAATTGAAGACAATTTTGGTCTTATTTATATTTTATGTAATCTCAATATTTTCTTCCAAAAATTCTGATTTTGTGGTTTTTAAAATATTAGGTTAATAACTTCTGTCATTTTTAATCTGCTAAAATTCAAATTTTACATTCAGTTTTACTTATAAATTGTTTGTGAAGCGCTGGACTGATAGTTTTTTCAATTTTGAAATCGTTTATTTAGATTCGGAAGTCTGTACATTTTTAGAGCTTATATTTTAACTCACTCAATTTTTTTATCTTGTTAAAACTAAAGAATAAAAAAATGAGAAAGGTTACTTTTGATTTGAAAAAAGCGACAATTAAACAGGTCAACATTTTTTTGGAAGTTAAATTCAGTACTGCTAACACTTGATGGACATATAGATTTGGATTTTTGACCTAACAAAATTTTAATCGTATCAACTCGAAATTATTTAGCGGCATCAAAAATGACTTACGTATTCGTTGTGAACGAAAAGCCACCTGATAATGATGATTTACAATTTTTTTTTTTTTTCATTTCAAGCTGGTACTGCTAAGTTGACGCTTGAAGCAGCAGAACCATGCCCTCAAATTAGTCCAAGCATTCCTAATTTTTGCATATTTATTGTATTTATTTGTCGTGAAATAATAATAAGTCTAACATAATTATTTATAACTTTTTTTACAGTTAATAAATTTAGTATGTATATCTCACGTGTGTTACCAAATTATCAATGAAGTTTTGATCGTATCAACTCGAAATTTTCAGTAGCATCAAAAATTTATTGTCTTAATCAAAAATATTTTGTATTATATGATAAAAATCAAAAATGTATTGTCTTGCTTTGTATTGAATTTTTTTTTGAAAAAAGTAAAGATCTTAAATAATTATTCATATTTTTTGTGATTATTAACATAAGCAGTTATAACTTATAGTTATAAAACTTATATATACTTATATACTCATGTATACATAAGTTACACAACTTATATAATTTATATATAAGTTATACTGAAACTGCGAAGTTCGAATCTTGATTATCAAGTAAATAATACTAGTGCTTAACTTAAAAACCATCAAATAGAAAAAATTGAGTTTTTTCTAAAAAAAGCGACAAATCATGAAGTCAACGTTTTCTCGGATATAAAACTTAGTACTGCTAACATGACGGACAACAAATCTTAAATTTAAAAGTAACAAAACAAGCAGTTAGTATAATTTTTTATTAACTGAAACCATATTGAACCTAATCAAATAACATCACAATTAGTTTTTTTATTCCAATATTAAAATCTTCAAGGTCTAAAATACCAAATATTTATTGCTTTTTTGTTGGAATCATTAATTTTTCTAATTCTGTGAATTGATTTTCTTCATGTACGCTCCTGTTAAGCGTTGATGACATTTTAGTGCATTCATCAAAAAACGGATCATGCAAATTTTAGTGCAAAATTTCTCACTCGAGTCGTTTTGTTATTTATTCCTCCTTGTTAACTTTTCCACCCAATTTATTAATATAATTTCCATCAACGCTATATGTGTTTCAAATAATTAATTTTCCACTTAATGATTCTTGAAATCAATTTAAAAAAATTATATCTCTTCAAATTGATTGTCGACCATTTCTCGTTTGTTTGAATACTATTTATACAGGGTGTACCAAAATCCCCGTGCCAAAAAGAAATCCAATATTCCTTATCAAATTCTAAGACGATTTTTCCTTTACCACTTTTTACAAAACTC
>JAPYZL010101032.1:0-10550 GCA_030522825.1 Platygaster orseoliae
AATGTGAGATTCTGGATTTCAAAATTAAAAATCATAAAATTGTTTCGATTGACCTAATACTTAAAAAAATATGGAAAAAAATGTTCATTGAAAATTAAGCGAAAGTGATGAAAATAGTCAGTTTTCTAATAATATAGTGTGAAATTTTAGAATTCTGTGTAGTGATCCATAAAAACTTTTGTAATTGTTGAAAATACCAGTAAATAAATAAAAGTTTATAAATATCATGCAATACGAAAATTCTTGAAATCTTCGAAATACCTTAAATATGTAAAGTTAGAATTTTTTAAAAAATCTATGAAAATATTAAATATTTTCCAACTTTGATTTCCACAGTATCGAATTTGAAAAAGCTGAAAAGAATTCATAATGTTCCTTTATAGCTCATAGAAAAAAAAGAATCTGAACACCAAAAATCACAAAAATCGAATTTCGCTACATATAATTTGATCAATAAAAATGTATAATTCTGGACTGTGAAATTATAAAACATAAAATTTCACAGAAAATAACTATATTTTTCTAAAACAAATTTTTTCTTAATAAATTATTAAAAATACTAGTTCATAAAAAAAAAGTCACAAATAACATGCAATACGAAATTTCTAGAAATCTTTGAAATGCCTAAAATCTGTAAGGTTATAATTTTTAAAAGAATTTATAAGAATAAAAAAAAATTTTCAACTTTAATTCCTACAGTATCGAATTTTAAAAAGCTAAAAAAAATTAATAATGCTAATCACAAAAATCGAATCTCGTTACATGTAACACAAACATTAAAAATATGTGATTTTAGACTTCAAAATTAAAAATCACAAAATTGTTTCGATCAACTAAATACTAAAAAAATCCAAAAACGTAATGTTTATTGAAAATTAAAATGAAATTATGAAAATCGTCAGTTTTTTAAATAATATAGCATGAAATTATAGAATTCTGTATAGTGATCCATAGGAACTTTGAAAATTGTCGAAAATACCATTTTTTTATTGAATAATACGATAAGTAGTACCATTAACAAGAAAATAATAATTATAATTTATACTATAAATCATTTAGAACTAAATTGTATGAAATACATTTTTAAGTGTAAATAACTCAAATATCGGTATAATACATTAATCGTTAAATATATTTGACTTATTGATTATTTATATTTTTTTTATTATTATTAATTATTATTACCTTGAAAGAAATAAATTTTACTTAATAATAATAATAATATTCATTATGATTAAATTATTAGAAATGAATTAACGTAATTATAATTACTAATTTATTATTTATTTATATTCAACATAATATCCAACTGAATTGTTTAAGTTATTTAAGAATGATAAAGTTTCCTTAGAGAATAAACATTTTGTACTCACCTCAAAAATACAAGTCTATCGATAAAATAATAAAGAACATTTTTAAAAACTGTTAAAAGTTTTCACAGAAAAAGGAAGGACTTTTAGATGTTCGAATTTTATTGTTTCATCCGGATAAGTTCTTCTAAATCAGAATCGAATAATTTTGTTGAAATAGATAAGAAATATAAGAAACATCTTTTTTGTACGATAAAATACTGAAGATTATGTCTATAATTAAACAAAAATGATGAACAACAACCAATATGGAAAAACTGAGTTATTCTTTTAAAATTTTTTGTTCAAAATGAATTGGCGAAAAAATGTCTTCTTCCAAGTAGCTCTGTATTTTTTAGCAAAAAAGCACAGTAAATCACCACGAACCAGTAATTTCAACCAATTAAACTTGAGAAATTAAAATTGAAAAAATTGTCTTGTTTTTTCAAATTTCAATCGATTGTAAAAAACGTAACACAAAAGAACTATAAATAATTTTCAAAATGAATTCAACTTTTTCAGAGGATGGTAATGAACTTGATAGAAACAGTTATAAATAATTCAAAAACTGATACATGTTCAAGACTGGAAATCACGTTACGATATGAAAGATCTCGGAAAGATAAGGAGAAATCCTTTCGTGCGGAATTGCCCAGATTGAAAACCCTTTTGTTTACGAATACCCTCGAGAGCAGCCAAGGGAATGCGCACCTGCCGAGGAACTCACTTTCCGCCAGGATCCGATCAACAGTTAGAACCAGACCACAATAATCCCAGGCATGACACGACAAAACTCGGACTCGAAAAAATATTCACACTTGCTCGAATTCCAACGCTGCCAAAATAATCCATTCCGAAACTCAGAATCGTCCAAACAAAAAAAAGGGTCAACACAGAAACGAAAAACCAGCAATTAAGAATGTCAAAATTTCTCATGTATTTCGTATAAAATATTCTCTCCTTCTCTTCCTATATAATTCTTTTATATATAATATATCTGTATACTTTGCATATAATTTCATAATAATCCATTTGTAAAAGTACTTTCTGTACAATACCAACGGCTATCGAAAAACATCGGTCACGCGTCTTTCCGAAACATTAAACCAAAGTGACTAGTTTATCCGAGAAACTTACATTTTTAACAGAGGAGAGGAAACAAACTGCCCTACATACAAAATCATAAATTAATAGTCTGAAGCGCGAGGTGGAAAGAAATCCGAAAAAAGAACACGACAAACAAAACGTTAATCTAGAAAGAAAGCAAATAAATTACGGTAGAAGGTTCCAAGTGACAGTGTAAAAAAGATGTAGAAAAATGGCACGGCAGTTTCACGGCGCCGGAGATTGTCCGGTGACACTCGTGTTCACACTGAGGCACGTAAGTAATGACAAAAAAAAGAAAAATAAATTATTAAAAACGAACAATTCTTAAAATCCCAATGTCCTAGCACGCATAGCCCAAAGGATTCATCGACACCCCGGGGCAGCCGCCCTCTTGGTGTTTCGTCAAAAGGGACATGCGACTGAAGGTCTTGCTGCACGACGAACACGAGTACTTTTTCACGTCACTGTGGGTCTGGAGATGGGCCCTAAGGTTACTCCTGTCGGCGAACGCCCTGTTGCAGTGCTGACAGCTGAAGGGCTTTTCCCCGGTGTGGGTCCTGATGTGGCCTTGGAGTAGCCAGGGCCTGGAGAAGGCCTTGCCGCACAAATGGCACTTGCAGGGCAGCGTGTGGGTCCTGATGTGCATCTTGAGGGCCCCTAAGCTCACGTACACCTTCTCGCAGTACTTGCAGGAAAAGGACTTCTTGGCCTGTCCTTCAGCTGCGGCGCAGTGGAATTGCTGGTGCTTGGACAGACCGGAATAGGTCGAGTAGGACTTGCCGCAGTCGGGGCACTGGTACCTGGGGGCGCTCGACGATGGGCCCGAGGATGTGCTACCAGGGTGGGACTTGACGACAGCGGGCCCGGCGGAGGTGCTACCGGCGGAGGATCTGCCGCTCTCGCTGCCGGGCGAGGACAGGTCTTCGGGTGTGACCGGTGGCGGTGACCTCAAGGAACTTGTAGGCGAGAGCGCCGCGCAATGGTCCCAGTGCGAGGCGTAGCTCCTGGCGATGGGCCTCTGGATCGTGGTGCAGGTCAAGGGTGGCGAGACGGCTGACTGGTCGGGGTACGCTGGCACAGGGTACGCCGGGTACATGGGGTACGACGCGTGGTACGGGAGATAGTGCGACGGGTACATGGGCGGCGGGGCCCAACTCGGCGGCGCGTAATGTGACAGCGGTTCCACGGGGGTGTTGAGGTTAAGCGGCTCCAGGGGGCTCTTGCCGCTCAGGTATTGGGAGCTCTCGTGCTGGAGAACCTCCACCCGGGCCTTCTTCGCCACAGGGTGCATCGGGGTGATTCCCATGGGCGGCGCCACGATGTAGGCCTGCTCCGGGGAGATGGGCCTCTTCAACGGGGACTTATCCGCGGATCTGCTCAGGTCCTCCGGTTTGGTGCTCAGGTTCTCCGGCTCCGGGATGTCATCGACCACGATCAACTCCTCCGCGACCGACTGCTCCGAGTCGTCCTCCTTCTTGATCTTGAACAACGACTCCGGTCGCCTCTTCACCTCGTCCTCGGCGGGCAACACCGGCACCGGCCGCTTCTTCAGCGGACAGTGGCTGTAGTTGTTGTTCTTCATGATGAAGCTTCGGGGAACTTGGTCCGCAAGCATTGTTTTGACACTTCACGATTATAATCCAAGGGCTCACTTTTGTATCACTGCCTCGCGCAAACTTGAATCGCGAACGATCGCTACGACTCTCGGAACGTTACTGAACGCTACTGAGTACAGTCTTCTCTCGGCTGTAGGCCGACGTCTGAACTTGAAGGGGGTGTGCGAGGGCCTTATATAAGCGCGCCACCACCGCTACTGCAACACGTGCTGGCCAGCCAATCCTGGCACTGGGCCCCCTCGCTCGTAACAGTTGGGCTTAGGTTGCGAGGGGCCGCCCAGTTACCACTTCCAGGCTTTTGCGAGGTTCAGTTCGCTCCCGGCCGACCTCGGTGAATGTACTTTGTACGATGAGTCGCCGTGGTGGCGAATATCGGGAAAATTTCATGACGATATCGAAATATTGAAAAACAAATTATAGAAATTCACCATCATCATTATATCATGAATTAAGTAATAAAATAATAAGTTGCATGCAAATGACTTCTGGAATAATGAAATTCTCAAATGAGTGCAAGTCTATGATTTGAAAAACAGAATAAGATAAATTGCATGATAATGATAGCAGATTTATTTGTTATGGATATAATAGATTGCAAATATTTTATTTATTTCCTTAATTAAATGGCGTGGTGACAATTGTGCTCTGGACGATTGTGCACATTTTTTTGGAAATTATTTACTCTAGTTATGAAATTGAAGAATTATGAAATAAAATTTTTTGGGTTTTCCAATTTAAGTGATAAAATGATTTTTTATCGACCTGTGTACGAATTCATAAAAATGTGAACAATACACACAAATATATTTGCATAGCGGATTCATGGAATCTTTTTACCGAAGTATGAATGAATATAATATAAATGTAAATTAATCAAATTGTTTAATATTGAGTAATCTCACAATTTTTAATTTTTGAACGTAAAAATCACAATTTATTATTTCTAACTTCAGGAAATGTTTATACATTTTTGAATAAGTGTAAACAAAGTTTAACAAAGAGTTGATAAAAGTGATTTATTACTAAGAGAAAAAAGGATAATGAAAAATGTTTACATCAAGTTGAAGCCAAAAATAAATAAATCAGAAATTGAGAGATTTTCAAAAATAAAGTTATGTTTGCCATCGAATAATATCAAACTGAAACTCGAAGTATTATGAAAAAATTAAACGACCTGTTGACTGTATTTTTATTTGTAATTCAAAAAGGGAGTTTACACTAAAGTTCAGAAATGAGTGAAAGCGTTTCAATCAACTGAATTTTTGAGAAAAATTGTATTTTAATTTTTTCTGTTTAATAAGAATACGTAATTAACTTCAGAAAACAAAATATGACTTTATGCTGTAGTCAACGTGATCAAAAAACCATTTAAACAATAATAATTATATTAATCATTTTGAATAAACTATAATTACAGAACATATATTTCAGCAAAAATAAACATACTTTCCCTGATGATCTATCTTTTTTCTCTTATTCCATAACTAGCTAAACCGGCGCGCTTCGCTGCGCAGTTGGGAAATATACAACTAAAATTAGAAAATTTTATGAAAGTCAGATAATTAATAATCATTATATTCATTAATATCCTTTTGATTTTGGTGTTCGTACTAAATTTATCTGATTTTGAACTATACGAGTGTTTATTTGTTTATTTAACAAATGTTTATTAACATGTTCATTAAGCAAAACACTGTAATTCTACGAATATAAAAATTGTAATAAATTTTTCGATATGAAATAGGTTTTCTATTAACGAATAAAATTCAATTTTGTGATGTTTTGTGATATTATGCAAAATTTCGTGGTTGTAAGGTATTCTGTGAAATTATAATATTTCGTCACATTTTGTGACATCTTATGACATGTTGTGATTTTGTGATATTCTGTTATATTGTGACATTTGTTTATTTTGTAACATTGTATGTATGTGTTTGTGTCTGTGTGTGTGTGTGTGTGTGTGTGTGCAGCGGGGGTGTAGTTGGGGGAGTAGGCCATTCAGGCCTTTGATGCAAACATGCCTATAACCTTCCGACGAACGTGATTAATAACTGTGCAAAATTTCAGAACATTTTATGCAGTAGTTTTGAAGTTATAGGCGGACAACATACAGACTTGCACATTTATATATATATATATATATATAGAAGATAAATTTATCAATTCATCTTCTATTCAATTTTCCAATCTTCACATTTTCTTACAATAGTTACCAACAGTTTCATAAAAACTCATATCATCTTTCGTCCATTCCAAATCCCTATTTTTATATGAAGCAAAAAATTTCACCACCGAATACAAAAACTTACAATATATCCTAAACTTAAATATTGCGTTTCGTACACTTTGCATCCTCGTACTGGCTTTCCTCAAAGTTTTTTGCATGACGTCGGACGAGTTGCTTCGGAATTTTTTTAGCTTTTCCGGGGCTGAATGGAGTAGGAAGGAAAGGGGGTTGCCCGCACATGGCTGGGTTCGGGAAGGGGGCATTTCGCCCTTTTGTGTGCACTTTCCCTTTTATTCGGAACACCTTTCGATGCCCCCCCCCCGTGCCCCCCTCCTCTCGTATTTACCTACACCGCTCTTCCTATCCCTCATAGAAGCAACCGGTGCCACTTTTCGAACGTAACGGTCGTGTCGCGTGCCATATCGCCCACCCGTGCGTGGGGGGTGAATGGAGAACGTCTCAGATTCCGCAAGGGTGGTTTTTGGTCTGGTTTTGTACTGTTCAAAAGTGGAGTACTTTGTCTTTGTTACTCATAAATTACTCATAAATAGTAACGTTTGCTCCAATTATTTTCATGGTGTAGACAACCTCATTTGTGGTTGCACGAACCCCATTGATTTCATTTTAAATAATATTTGAATTATGTGTATTTAGAATAATACTCAAATATTCTACATCCGTGCCAACCACGAGGAAAAAAACGTCGTAATTTTTAAAATTTTTACTATCGCCTCGTCCTTCTAATGCGCTACCTGCGTGAACAGGAAGCAACAGGAAGGGTGAGGATTCAAATGCGCCTTAAACAAAACGGGATGCGCGCATTAGGAGTGAGTCCCAGTATTTGGGCCCACCTTTAGTCACCCTGGACGAATTACATTATAAGAATATGTCCCGAGTAACGAGGGGGAAAAAGCTCGACCTGGCCTGTGTTACTGGAAAAACCGGGTTACATTATGAATTCAAAGGGTTGAACAACGCGCATGTTTTATGCATGTCCAGGCACGCGTTTGCTGTTTACGCGAAAGCCTTTCGCGCGTTTCTCTGACGTAAAGTTTACGTATAGATATTTTTCAATATTTTTATCTGAAACTTTTTAAATTATATTTAGAATTTTTATACAAATTTTATAAAATTTTTCAAATTCTAGGATTTTGTAGTTATACGACTTTGTCAATCTGGAGTCATAGATTTTTGATGTATTTAAAGTAATGGAATTTTATTTTCGTAATCTTGTTAATTTTTTTTTTATTTTTTCATTTTCACATAAAACCACAAATAATTCTACTCGAATTCAAAACTCCAGAAACCCTCCTCCTTTGCCATATTGTTTAAACATTATGAAAAAAAATATAACTTAACGAAAAACTCTGAAAATACATATTGTAAAATTCCAATAATTTGGTACGTAACTTTGAAAGTCAGCCTAAAAAAGCTTGATTCCTCCGTGTGCTCGACTTTCGCCATATTTGAAATTAAAAAAAAAGCTTTTATTCGGAAACCATGGGTGTCACGTTAAAAACGCGCCGATCGGAAGGAAGCAGCGCCGTATCTTTAGGTTGGGGGAACCCCGTAATTCCATCTTTGAAACACCTGGCGAGTGTACCGCTGTTGCAAATGCCCGGCCCCACTGGGACTAGAATCGGTGGACTCGCTTTTGGGGCCTCGGGTCGGGGAGCATATGTGGCGGCAACTTCATTTCATTCCCCCATCGATATCGCCGAGAAACGGACGATATCCGCTATTTTTCATTATACGACTCGTTTAGGCCGCGAGTGTTTCTTCGATTAACATTTGGAAAAACCACGCTGAGAAAGAAACATGGTGATTTGTACTATAAATATTTTAAAAAATTACTATATTCAAGGAAAATCTACAATAGTGATTAAATTAGGCGTTATTTATATACGAACGTCCAAGAAAAGAAAAATTACATTTCAATTCATTTCCAACATTGTAATAAATCTAACAGTTTTTTTGTCAAAAAAGTCTTTCGTGTTATAAAATTCGTGAAAACGTACGGGAAAATTGTAAAATAACAAACAATCTTAATAATTAAGACTATTTTTGATAAAATTCGGAAAAGATTGAATGGTTTTCACAATTTTAAATATTTCAAAAATTTTCAAAAATGTGGAACTTCGAAAAAATTGATGATTATCGATGATTTTGAAATTTATTTCTTATAATAAATAATTAATATTATAAAATTCAATTTAACATTTGGAAAAACTAAACTGAGTGAGAAAAAAAATTGTAATGTGTACTATAAATATAGGAAAAATTACATACTATATTGTAAGAAAATCTACAATATTTATTGAATTAAGCGTTATTTATTTACAAACGTCCCAGAAAAGAAAAATTATTTTTTCATTTATTTCTGACAATGTAATAAATCTAACAGTTTTTTTTTGTAAAAAAAGTCATTAAGGATATAAAATTCGGGAAAACGTCCGGGAACAGTAATATAACAATTTAAATAATTCTGACTATTTTTTATAAAATTTGTAATTTACGAATTTTAAAAGTTTGGATGGTTTACACTATATCAAATATTATATATTTTTTTTTAATGTAGGACTTCGGAAATATTGATGATTATTGATCATTTTTAAATTTAATAGTAGGTAATAATAGATAATTTGGAAAAACTACACTGAGTGAGAAAAAAGTAATTTGTACTATAAATATTAGAAAAATTACTATATTCTAGGAATATCTACAATATTAATTTAATGAAGAGTTATTTATCTACGAACGTCCAAGAAAAGACAAATTATTATCAAAATTATTTCCGACATTGTAATAAATCTAACTTTGTAGTAAATCTGACAGTTTTTTTTGTAAAAAAAGTCATTCATGTTATAAAATTTGTGAAAACGTACGGGAAAATTGTAAAATAACAAACAATCTTAATAATTAAGACTATTTTCGCTAAAATTCGAAAAAGTTCGAATGATTTTAAATATTTTAAATAGTTCAAAAATTTTCAAACATGTGTCACTTCGAAAAAATTGATGATTATCGATAATTTTAAAATTTATTAGTTTTAATAGATAGTTAATATTATAAAATTTATTTACACATTTGGAAAAACTAAACTGAGTGAGAAAAAAAATTGTAATTTGTACCATAAACATTGGAAAAATTACCTACTGTATTGTGCGAAAATCTACAATACCTATTAATTTAACTAAGCGTTATTTACAAACGTCCAAGAAAGTAACATTTTTTTTTATTTATTTCCGACATCGTAATAAATCTAACTTCGTGGTAAATCTGACAGTTTTTTTCAAGTTATTCGTGATATAAAATTTGGGAAAACGTCTGGGAAAATTGAAAAATAACAATCCTAATAATTCAGTCGATTTTATCTGAAATTCTTCAAAGTTCGAATTCTTTTGACTATTTCAAATTTTTTAAAAATATTTAAAAATGTATAACTTCGAAAATATTTATAATTATGGATCATTTTAATATTTAGTAATTATAATAGATAATGATTATTATTTTATTTAATTCAACGTTTGCAAAATCTACATTGAGTGAAAAAAAAACTAGTAATTTGTACTAAAAATATTAGAAAAATGACTATTTTCTAGGAAAATCTACAATCTTAATTTAATTGAGAGTTATTTATTTACGAACGTCCAAGAAAAGACAAATTATTATCAAAATTATTTCCGACATTGTAATAAATCTAACTTCGTAGTTAATCTGACAATTTTTTTGTAAAAAAAGTCATTTGTGATATAAAATTCGTGACAACTTCCGGGAACAGTAGAAAATAACAATCTTCATTATTGAAACAATTTTTCTAAAATTAGTCAAAGTTTGGATGGTTTTCATTATTTTAAATATTTCAAAAATTTTAGCAAATGTAGAACTTTTAAAATATTGATGATTTTCGATTTAATTATTCATTAATAATAATAGATAATAAATTATATTTAATTTACATAAACATTTTGAAAAATTACATTAAGTGTGAAAAAAACAATAATTTGTAAGGGAGATCGGGGCATTTCGGGACACGGGGCATTTCGGGATAGTGCAAATAAGTAACAAATGCAATATTGGAAATATTCCAAAAAATTATTTTATGTTGCTCACTAGGCAACTACTTTACTAACGGAGTTTGATCGATTTCACGTGTAACCTATTATGTGTGGAGGAGTGAATGTGTTTTCTGACACGAAAACGTAAGATTTGAGTTATGACATTTTCGCGTTTGTTTTTCACCAGGAACTG